>JANJYJ010000975.1:175985-324588 GCA_033220585.1 Dipteronia sinensis
CAACCCTCATGATGCCTTGGTCGGGCTACCACCCCCAAGAAGGGTCTAAGTGTAAGAGCATAGTTCCCATCTAGATCTCTAGACCAGAAAATAGCTAAACAACCCTCCTAATGCCTTGGTCGGGCTACCACCCCCAAGAAGGGTCTGAGTGTAAGAGCATAGTTGCCATCCTGTTCTCGAGACCAGGAAACAGCTAAACAGCCATCCTGATGCCTTGGTCGGGCTACCACCCTTAAGAAGGTTCTGAGTGTAAGAGCATAGTTGCCATCCAGATCTCTAGACAAGGAAATAGCTAAACAACCATCCTGATGCCTTGGTCGGGCTACAACCAAAAAGAAGGGTCTGAGTGTAAGAGCGTAGTTGCCATCCTGTTCTCGAGACCAGGAAATAGCTAAACAGCCCTCCTAATGCCTTCGTCGGGCTTTCACCCCCAAGAAGGGTCGAGTGTAAGAGCATAGTCGCCATCCATATCTCGAGAACAGGAAATATCTAAACAACCCTCATGATGCATTGGTCGGGCTAACACCCCCAAGAAGGTCTAAGTGTAAGAAGGCATAGGTACCGCATCTAGATCTCTAGACCAGAAAATAGCTAAACAACCCTCCTAATGCCTTGTGCGGGAGCTACCACCCCCAAGGAAGGGTCCTGAGTGTAACAGCATAGTTGCATCAAGATCTCGAGACAAGGAAATAGCTAAACAGCCTCCTAATGCCTTGGTCGGGCTACCACCCCCAAGAAGGGTTCGAGTGGAAGAGCATTAGTTGCCATCCTGATCTCCGAACAGGGAAATAGCTAAACAACCATCCTGATGCCGTGGGCGGGCTACCACCCCCCAAGAAGGGTCTAAGTGTAAGAGCATCAGTTGCCATCCAAAGTCTCGAGACCAGGAAATATCGAAACAACCCTCCTTGATGCCTTGGTTGGCTACCACCCCCAAGAAGGGTCTGAGTGTAAGAAGCGTAGTTGCCATCAGATCTCGAGACAAGGAAACAGCTAAACAACCCTCCTGATGCCTTGGTCAGGCTACCACCCCCAAGAAAGGTCTGAGTGTAAGAGCATAGTTGCCATCAAGATCTCGAGACCAGGAAATAGCTAAATAGCCCTCCTAATGCCTTGGTCCGGCTACCACCCCCAAAAGGGTCTGAGTGTAGGAGCATAGTTGCCATCTAGATCTTTAGACCAGGAAATAGCTAAACAATCATCCTGATGCCTTGGTCGGGCTATAACCCCAAAGAAGGGTCTGATTGTAAGAGCGTAGTTGCCATCCTGTTCTCGAGACCAGGAAATAGCTAAACAGCCCTCCTAATGCCTTCGTCGGGCTTTCACCCCCAAGAAGGGTCGAGTGTAAGAGCATAGTCGCCATCCAGATCTCGAGAACAGGAAATATCTAAACAACCCTCATGATGCCTTGGTCGGGCTACCACCCTCAAGAAGGGTCTAAGTGTAAGAGCATAGTTGCCATCCAGATCTCGAGACCAGGAAATACCTAAACAACCCTCCTGATGCCTTGGTCGGGCTACCAACCCCAAGAAGGGTCTGAGTGTAAGAGCATAGTTGCCATCCAGATCTCGAGACAAGGAAATAGCTAAACAACCCTCCTGATGCCTTGGTCGGGCTACCACCCCCAAGAAAGGTCTGAGTGTAAGAGCATAGTTGCCATCAAGATCTCGTGACCAGGAAATAGCTAAATAGCCCTCCTAATGCCTTGGTCGGGCTACCACCCCCAAAAGGGTCTGAGTGTAAGAGCATAATTGCCATCTAGATCTCGAGACCAGGAAATAGATAAACAACCATCCTGATGCCTTGGTCGGGCTACAACCCCCAAGAAGGGTCTGAGTGTGAGAGCGTAGTTGCCATCCTGTTCTCGAGACCAGGAAATTGCTAAACAGCCCTCCTAATGCCTTGGTCGGGCTACCACCCCCAAGAAGGGTCGAGTGTAAGAGCATAGTCGCCATCCAGATCTCGAGACCAGGAAATATCTAAACAACCCTCATGATGCCTTGGTCGGGCTACCACCCCCAAGAAGGGTCTGAGTGTAAGAGCATAGTTGCCATCCTGATCTCGAGACCAGGAAATAGCTAAACAACCATCCTGATGCCTTGGTCGGGCTACCACCCCCAAGAAGGGTCTAAGTGTAAGAGCATAGTTGCCATCCAGATCTCGAGACCAGGAAATATCTAAACAACCCTCCTGATGCCTTGGTTGGGCTACCACCCCCAAGAAGGGTCTGAGTGTAAGAGCGTAGTTGCCATCCAGATCTCGAGACAAGGAAACAGCTAAACAACCCTCCTGATGCCTTGGTCGGGCTACCACCCCCAAGAAAGGTCTGAGTGTAAGAGCATAGTTGCCATCAAGATCTCGAGACCAGGAAATAGCTAAATAGCCCTCCTGATGCCTTGGTCCGGCTACTACCCCCAAAAGGGTCTGAGTGTAAGAGCATAGTTGCCATCTAGATCTCGAGACCAGGAAATAGCTAAACAACCATCCTGATGCCTTGGTCGGGCTACAACCCCAAAGAAGGGTGTGAGTGTAAGAGCGTAGTTGCCATCCTGTTCTCGAGACCAGGAAATAGCTAAACAGCCCTCCTAATGCCTTGGTCGGGCTACCACCCCCAAGAAGGGTCTGAGTGTAAGAGCATAGTCGCCATCCAGATCTCGAGACCAGGAAATATCTAAACAACCCTCATGATGCCTTGGTCGGGCTACCACCCCCAAGAAGGGTCTGAGTGTAAGAGCATAGTTGCCATCCTGATCTCGAGACCAGGAAATAGCTAAACAACCATCCAGATGCCTTGGTCCGGCTACCACCCCCAAGAAGGGTCTACGTGTAAGAGCATAGTTGCCATCCAGATCTCGAGACCAGGAAATATCTAATCAACCCTCCTGATGCCTTGGTCGGGCTACCACCCCCAAGAAAGGTCTGAGTGTAAGAGCATAGTTGCCATCAAGATCTCGAGACCAGGAAATAGCTAAATAGCCCTCCTGATGCCTTGGTCCGGCTACCACCCCCAAAAGGGTCTGAGTGTAAGAGCATAGTTGCCATCTAGATCTCGAGACCAGGAAATAGCTAAATAGCCCTCCTGATGCCTTGGTCCGGCTACCACCCCCAAAAGGGTCTGAGTGTAAGAGCATAGTTGCCATCTAGATCTCGAGACCAGGAAATAGCTAAACAACCATCCTGATGCCTTGGTCGGGCTACAACCCCAAAGAAGGGTCTGAGTGTAAGAGCGTAGTTGCCATCCTGTTCTCGAGACCAGGAAATAGCTAAACAGCCCTCCTAATGCCTTGGTCGGGCTACCACCCCCAAGAAGGGTCGAGTATAAGAGCATAGTCGCCATCATGTTCTCGAGACCAGGAAATAGCTAAACAACCCTACTGATGCCTTGGTCGGTCTACCACCCCCAAGAAAGGTCTGAGTGTAAGATCATAGTCGCCATCCAGATCTCGAGACCAGGAAATATCTAAACAACCCTCATGATGCCTTGGTCGGGCTACCACCCCCAAGAAGGGTCTGAGTGTAAGAGCATAGTTGCCATCCTGATCTCGAGACCAGGAAATAGCTAAACAACCATCCAGATGCCTTGGTCCGGCTACCACCCCCAAGAAGGGTCTACGTGTAAGAGCATAGTTGCCATCCAGATCTCGAGACCAGGAAATATCTAATCAACCCTCCTGATGCCTTGGTCGGGCTACCACCCCCAAGAAAGGTCTGAGTGTAAGAGCATAGTTGCCATCAAGATCTCGAGACCAGGAAATAGCTAAATAGCCCTCCTGATGCCTTGGTCCGGCTACCACCCCCAAGAAGGTTCGAGTGTAAGAGCATAGTCGCCATCCAGATCTCGAGACCAGGAAATATCTAAACAACCCTCATGATGCCTTGGTCGGGCTACCACCCCCAAGAAGTGTCTGAGTGTAAGAGCGTAGTTGCCATCCTGTTCTCGAGACCAGGAAATTGGTAAACAGCCCTCCTAATGCCTTGGTCGAGCTACCACCCCCAAGAAGGGTCGAGTGTAAGAGCATAGTCGCCATCCAGATCTCGAGACCAGGAAATATGTAAACAACCCTCATGATGCCTTGGTCGGGCTACCACCCCCAAGAAGGGTCTGAGTGTAAGAGCATAGTTGCCATCCTGATCTCGAGACCAGGAAATAGCTAAACAACCATCCTGATGCCTTGGTCGGGCTACCACCCCCAAGAAGGGTCTAAGTGTAAGAGCATAGTTGCCATCCAGATCTCGAGACCAGGAAATATCTAAACAACCCTCCTGATGCCTTGGTCGGGCTACCACCCCCAAGAAGGGTCTGAGTGTAAGAGCATAGTTGCCATCCAGATCTCGAGACAAGGAAACAGCTAAACAACCCTCCTGATGCCTTGGTCGGGCTACCACCCCCAAGAAAGGTCTGAGTGTAAGAGCATAGTTGCCATCAAGATCTCGAGACCAGGAAATAGCTAAATAGCCCTCCTGATGCCTTGGTCCGGCTACCACCCCCTAAAGGGTCTGAGTTTAAGAGCATAGTTGCCATCTAGATCTCGAGACCAGGAAATAGCTAAACAACCATCCTGATGCCTTGGTCGGGCTACAACCCCAAAGAAGGGTCTGAGTGTAAGAGCGTAGTTGCCATCCTGTTCTCGAGACCAGGAAATAGCTAAACAGCCCTCCTAATGCCTTGGTCGGGCTACCACCCCCAAGAAGGGTCGAGTGTAAGAGCATAGTCGCCATCCTGTTCTCGAGACCAGGAAATAGCTAAACAACCCTCCTGATGCCTTGGTCGGGCTACCACCCCCAAGAAAGGTCTGAGTGTAAGAGCATAGTCGCCATCCAGATCTCGAGACCAGGAAATATCTAAACAACCCTCATGATGCCTTGGTCGGGCTACCACCCCCAAGAAGGGTCTGAGTGTAAGAGCATAGTTGCCATCCTGATCTCGAGACCAGAAAATAGCTAAACAGCCCTCCTAATGCCTTGGTCGGGCTACCACCCCCAAGAAGGGTCGAGTATAAGAGCATAGTCGCCATCCTGTTCTCGAGACCAGGAAATAGCTAAACAACCCTCCTGATGCCTTGGTCGGTCTACCACCCCCAAGAAAGGTCTGAGTGTAAGAGCATAGTCGCCATCCAGATCTCGAGACCAGGAAATATCTAAACAACCCTCATGATGCCTTGGTCGGGCTACCACCCCCAAGAAGGGTCTGAGTGTAAGAGCATAGTTGCCATCCTGATCTCGAGACCAGGAAATAGCTAAACAACCATCCAGATGCCTTGGTCCGGCTACCACCCCCAAGAAGGGTCTAAGTGTAAGAGCATAGTTGCTATCCAGATCTCGAGACCAGGAAATATCTAATCAACCCTCCTGATGCCTTGGTCGGGCTACCACCCCCAAGAAAGGTCTGAGTGTAAGAGCATAGTTGCCATCAAGATCTCGAGACCAGGAAATAGCTAAATAGCCCTCCTGATGCCTTGGTCCGGCTACCACCCCCAAGAAGGGTCGAGTGTATGAGCATAGTCGCCATCCAGATCTCGAGACCAGGAAATATCTAAACAACCCTCATGATGCCTTGGTCGGGCTACCACCCCCAAGAAGGGTCTGAGTGTAAGAGCGTAGTTGCCATCCTGTTCTCGAGACCAGGAAATTGCTAAACAGCCCTCCTAATGCCTTGGTCGAGCTACCACCCCCAAGAAGGGTCGAGTGTAAGAGCATAGTCGCCATCCAGATCTCGAGACCAGGAAATATGTAAACAACCCTCATGATGCCTTGGTCGGGCTACCACCCCCAAGAAGGGTCTAAGTGTAAGAGCATAGTTGCCATCCAGATCTCGAGACCAGAAAATATCTAAACAACCCTCCTGATGCCTTGGTCGGGCTACCACCCCCAAGAAGGGTCTGAGTGTAAGAGCATAGTTGCCATCCAGATCTCGAGACAAGGAAACAGCTAAACAACCCTCCTGATGCCTTGGTCGGGCTACCACCCCCAAGAAAGGTCTGAGTGTAAGAGCATAGTTGCCATCAAGATCTCGAGACCAGGAAATAGCTAAGTAGCCCTCCTGATGCATTGGTCCGGCTACCACCCCCTAAAGGGTCTGAGTGTAAGAGCATAGTTGCCATCTAGATCTCGAGACCAGGAAATAGCTAAACAACCATCCTGATGCCTTGGTCGGGCTACAACCCCAAAGAAGGGTCTGAGTGTAAGAGCGTAGTTGCCATCCTGTTCTCGAGACCAGGAAATAGCTAAACAGCCCTCCTAATGCCTTGGTTGGGCTACCACCCCCAAGAAGGGTCGAGTGTAAGAGCATAGTCGCCATCGTGTTCTCGAGACCAGGAAATAGCTAAACAACCCTCCTGATGCCTTGGTCGGGCTACCACCCCCAAGAAAGGTCTGAGTGTAAGAGCATAGTCGCCATCCAGATCTCGAGACCAGGAAATATCTAAACAACCCTCATGATGCCTTGGTCGGGCTACCACCCCCAAGAAGGGTCTGAGTGTAAGAGCATAGTTGCCATCCTGATCTCGAGACCAGGAAATAGCTAAACAACCATCCAGATGCCTTGGTCCGGCTACCACCCCCAAGAAGGGTCTACGTGTAAGAGCATAGTTGCCATCCAGATCTCGAGACCAGGAAATATCTAATCAACCCTCCTGATGCCTTGGTCGGGCTACCACCCCCAAGAAAGGTATGAGTGTAAGAGCATAGTTGCCATCAAGATCCCGAGACCAGGAAATAGCTAAATAGCCCTCCTGATGCCTTGGTCCGGCTACCACCCCCAAAAGGGTCTGAGTGTAAGAGCATAGTTGCCATCTAGATCTCGAGACCAGGAAATAGCTAAATAGCCCTCCTGATGCCTTGGTCCGGCTACCACCCCCAAAAGGGTCTGAGTGTAAGAGCATAGTTGCCATCTAGATCTCGAGACCAGGAAATAGCTAAACAACCATCCTGATGCCTTGGTCGGGCTACAACCCCAAAGAAGGGTCTGAGTGTAAGAGCGTAGTTGCCATCCTGTTCTCGAGACCAGGAAATAGCTAAACAGCCCTCCTAATGCCTTGGTCGGGCTACCACCCCCAAGAAGGGTCGAGTATAAGAGCATAGTCGCCATCCTGTTCTCGAGACCAGGAAATAGCTAAACAACCCTCCTGATGCCTTGGTCGGGCTACCACCCCCAAGAAAGGTCTGAGTGTAAGAGCATAGTCGCCATCAAGATCTCGAGACCAGGAAATAGCTAAATAGCCCTCCTGATGCCTTGGTCCGGCTACCACCCCCAAGAAGGGTCGAGTGTAAGAGCATAGTCGCCATCCAGATCTCGAGACCAGGAAATATCTAAACAACCCTCATGATGCCTTGGTCGGGCTACCACCCCCAAGAAGGGTCTGAGTGTAAGAGCGTAGTTGCCATCCTGTTCTCGAAACCAGGAAATTGCTAAACAGCCCTCCTAATGCCTTGGTCGAGCTACCACCCCCAAGAAGGGTCGAGTGTAAGAGCATAGTCGCCATCAAGATCTCGAGACCAGGAAATATGTAAACAACCCTCATGATGCCTTGGTCGGGCTACCACCCCCAAGAAGGGTCTGAGTGTAAGAGCATAGTTGCCATCCTGATCTCGAGACCAGGAAATAGCTAAACAACCATCCTGATGCCTTGGTCGGGCTACCACCCCCAAGAAGGGTCTAAGTGTAAGAGCATAGTTGCCATCCAGATCTCGAGACCAGGAAATATCTAAACAACCCTCCTGATGCCTTGGTCGGGCTACCACCCCCAAGAAGGGTCTAAGTGTAAGAGCATAGTTGCCATCTAGATCTCGAGACCAGGAAATAGCTAAACAGCCATCCTAATGCCTTGGTCGGGCTACCACCCCTAAGAAGGTTCTGAGTGTAAGAGAATAGTTGCCATCCAGATCTCGAGACCAGGAAGTAGCTAAAAAGCCCTCCTGATTCCTTGGTCGGGCTACCACACCCAAAAGGGTCTGAGTGTAAGAGCATAGTTGCCATCAAGATCTCGAGACCAGGAAATAGCTAAATTGCCCTCCTGATGCCTTGGTCGGGCTACCACCCCCAAAAGGGTCTGAGTGTAAGAGCATAGTTGCCATCTAGATCTCGAGACCAGGAAATAGCTAAACAACCATCCTGATGCCTTGGTCGGGCTACAACCCCCAAGAAGGGTCTGAGTGTAAGAGAATAGTTGCCATCCAGATCTCGAGACCATGAAGTAGCTAAAAAGCCCTCCTGATTCCTTGGTCGGGCTACCACCCCCAAAAGGGTCTGAGTGTAAGAGCATAGTTGCCATCTAGATCTCGAGACCAGGAAACAGCTAAACAACCATCCTGATGCCTTGGTCGGGCTACCACCCCCAAAAGGGTCTGAGTGTAAGAGCATAGTTGCCATCTAGATCTCGAGACCAGGAAATAGCTAAACAACCATCCTGATGCCTTGGTCGGGCTACAACCCCAAAGAAGGGTCTGAGTGTAAGAGCGTAGTTGCCATCCTGGTCTCGGGACCAGGAAATAGCTAAACAGCCCTCCTAATGCCTTGGTCGGGCTACCACCCCCAAGAAGGGTCGAGTGCAAGAGCATAGTCGCCATCCTGTTCTCGAGACCAGGAAATAGCTAAACAACCCTTCTGATGCCTTGGTCGGGCTACCACCCCCAAGAAAGGTCTGAGTGTAAGAGCATAGTCGCCATCCAGATCTCGAGACCAGGAAATATCTAAACAACCCTCATGATGCCTTGGCCGGGCTACCACCCCCAAGAAGGGTCTGAGTGTAAGAGCATTGTTGCCATCCTGATCTCGAGACCAGGAAATAGCTAAACAACCATCTAGATGCCTTGGTCCGGCTACAACCCCAAAGAAGGGTCTGAGTGTAAGAGCGTAGTTGCCATCCTGTTCTCGAGACCAGGAAATAGGTAAACAGCCCTCCTAATGCCTTGGTCGGGCTACCACCCCCAAGAAGGGTCGAGTGTAAGAGCACAGTCGCCATCCAGATCTCGAGACCAGGAAATAGCTAAACAACCATCCTGATGCCTTGGTCGGGCTACCACCCCCAAGAAGGGTCTACGTGTAAGAGCATAGTTGCCATCCAGATCTCGAGACCAGGAAATATCTAAACAACCCTCCTGATGCCTTGGTCAGGCTACCACCCCCAAGAAGGGTCTAAGTGTAAGAGCATAGTTTCCATCCAGATCTCGACACCAGGAAATAGCTAAACAGCCCTCATAATGCCTTGGTCGGGATACCACCCCCAAGAAGGGTCGAATGTAAGAGCATAGTTGCCATCCAGATCTCGAGACCAGGAAGTAGCTAAACAGCCCTCATGATGCCTTGGTCGGGCTACCACCCCCAAGAAGGGTCTGAGCGTAAGAGCATAGTTGCCATCCAGTTCTCGAGACCAGGAAATAGCTGAACAACCATCATGATGCCTTGGTCGGGCTACCACCCCCTAGAAGGGTCTAAGTGTAGGAGCATAGTTGCCGTCTAGATCTCTAGACTAGGAAATAGCTAAACAACCCTCCTGATGCCTTGGTCGGGCTACCACCCCCAAGAAGGGTCTGAGTGTAAGAGCATAGTTGCCATCCTGTTCTCGAGACCAGGAAATAGCTAAACAGCCCTCCTAATGCCTTGGTCGGGCTACCACCCCCAAGAAGGGTCTGAGTGTAAAAGTATAGTTGCCATCCAGATCTCGAGACAAGGAAATAGCTAAACAACCCACCTGATGCCTTGGTCGGGCTACCACCCCCAAGAAAGGTCTGAGTGTAAGAGTATAGTTGCCATCATGATCTCGAGACCAGGAAATAGCTAAATATCCCTCTTGATGCCTTGGGCGGGTTACCACCCCCAAAAGGGTCTGAGTGTAAGAGCATAGTTGCCATCTAGATCTCGAGACCAGGAAATAGCTAAACAACCATCCTGATTCCTTGGTCGGGCAACCACCTCCAAGAAGGGTCTGAGTGTAAGAGCATAGTTGTAATTTAGATCTCTAGACCAGGAAATAGTTAAATAACCCTCCTGATGCATTGGTCGGGCTACCACCCCTAAGAAGGTTCTGAGTGTAGAAGCATAGTTGCCATCCAGATCTCGAGACCAGGAAGTAGCTAAACAGCCCTCCTGATGCCTTGGTCGGGCTACCACCCCCAAGAAGGGTCTGAGTGTAAGAGCATAGTTGCCATCCTGTTCTCGAGACCAGGAAATAGCTAAACAGCCCTCCTAAAGCCTTGGTCGGGCTACCACCCCCAAGAAGGGTCGAATGTAAGAGCATAGTTGCCATCCAGATCTCGAGACCAGGAAGTAGCTAAACAGCCCTCATGATGCCTTGGTCGGGCTACCACCCCCAAGAAGGGTCTGAGCGTAAGAGCATAGTTGCCATCCAGTTCTCGAGACCAGGAAATAGCTGAACAACCATCCTGATGCCTTGGTCGGGCTACAACCCCAAAGAAGTGTCCGAGTGTAAGAGCATAGTCGCCATCCTGTTCTCGAGACCAGGAAATAGCTAAACAACCCTCCTGATGCCTTGGTCGGGCTACCAACCCCAAGAAGGGTCTACGTGTAAGAGCATAGTTGCCATCCTGATCTCGAGACCAGGAAATATCTAAACAACCCTCCTGATGCCTTGGTCGGGCTACCACCCCCAAGAAGGGTCTGAGTGTAAGAGCATAGTTGCCATCAAGATCTCGTGACCAGGAAATAGCTAAATAGCCCTCCTGATGCCTTGGTCCGGCTACCACCCCCAAAAGGGTCTGAGTGTAAGAGCATAGTTGCCATCTAGATCTCGAGACCAGGAAATAGCTAAACAACCATCCTGATGCCTTGGTCGGGCTACAACCCCAAAGAAGGGTCTGAGTGTAAGAGCGTAGTTGCCATCCTGTTCTCGAGACCAGGAAATAGCTAAACAGCCCTCCTAATGCCTTGGTCGGGCTACCACCCCCAAGAAGGGTCGAGTGTAAGAGCATAGTCGCCATCCTGTTCTCGAGACCAGGAAATAGCTAAACAACCCTCCTGATGCCTTGGTCGGGATACCACCCCCATGAAAGGTCTGAGTGTAAGAGCATAGTCGCCATCCAGATCTCGAGACCAGGAAATATCTAAACAACCCTCATGATGCCTTGGTTGGGCTACCACCCCCAAGAAGGGTCTGAGTGTAAGAGCATAGTTGCCATCCTGATCTTGAGACCAGGAAATAGCTAAACAACCATCCAGATGCCTTGGTCCGGCTACCACCCCCAAGAAGGGTCTACGTGTAAGAGCATAGTTGCCATCCAGATCTCGAGACCAGGAAATAGCTAAACAACCCTCCTGATGCCTTGGTCGGGCTACCACCCCCAAGAAAGGTCTGAGTGTAAGAGCATAGTCGCCATCCAGATCTCGAGAACAGGAAATATCTAAACAACCCTCATGATACCTTGGTTGGGCTACCACCCCCAAGAAGGGTCTGAGTGTAAGAGCATAGTTGCCATCCTGATCTCAAGACCAGGAAATAGCTAAACAACCATCCAGATGCCTTGGTCGGGCTATCACCCCCAAGAAGGGTCTACGTGTAAGAGCATAGTTGCCATCCAGATCTCGAGACCAGGAAATAGCTAAACAACCATCCTGATGCCTTGGTCGGGCTACCACCCCCAAGAAGGGTCGAGTGTAAGAGCATAGTCGCCATCCAGATCTCGAGACCAGGAAATATCTAAACAATCCTCCTGATGCCTTGGTCGGGCTACCACCCTCAAGAAAGGTCTGAGTGTAAGAGCATAGTTGCCATCAAGATCTCGAGACCAGGATATAGCTAAATAGCCCTCCTGATGCCTTGGTCCGGCTACCACCCCCAAAAGGGTCTGAGTGTAAGAGCATAGTTGCCATCTAGATCTCGAGACCAGGAAACAGCTAAACAACCATCCTGATGCCTTGGTCAGGCTACAACCCCAAAGAAGGGTCTGAGTGTAAGAGCGTAGTTGCCATCCTGTTCTCGAGACCAGGAAATAGGTAAACAGCCCTCCTAATGCCTTGGTCGGGCTACCACCCCCAAGAAGGGTCGAGTGTAAGAGCACAGTCGCCATCCAGATCTCGAGACCAGGAAATATCTAAACAACCCTCATGATGCCTTGGTCGGGCTACCACCCCCAAGAAGGGTCTAAGTGTAAGAGCATAGTTGCCATCCAGATCTCGAGACCAGGAAATATCTAAACAACCCTCCTGATGCCTTGGTCGGGCTACCACCCGCAAGAAGGGTCTGAGTGTAAGAGAATAGTGGCCATCCAGATCTCGAGACAAGGAAATAGCTAAACAACCATCCTGATGCCTTGGTTGGGCTACCACCCCCAAGAAAGGTCTGAGTGTAAGAGCATAGTTGCCATCAAGATCTCGAGACCAGGAAATAGCTAAATTGCCCTCCTGATGCCTTGGTCGGGCTACCACCCCCAAAAGGGTCTGAGTGTAAGAGCATAGTTGCCATCTAGATCTCGAGACCAGGAAATAGCTAAACAACCATCCTGATGCCTTGGTCGGGCTACAACCCCCAAGAAGGGTCTGAGTGTAAGAGCGTAGTTGCCATCCTGATCTCGAGACCAGGAAATAGCTAAACAACCATCCTGATGCCTTGGTCGGGCTACCACCCCCAAGAAGGGTCTAAGTGTAAGAGCATAGTTGCCATCCAGATCTCGAGACCAGGAAATATCTAAACAACCCTCATGATGCCTTGGTTGGGCTACCACCCCCAAGAAGGGTCTGAGTGTAAGAGCATAGTTGCCATCCTGATCTCGAGACCAGGAAATAGCTAAACCACCATCCAGATGCCTTGGTCCGGCTACCACCCCCAAGAAGGGTCTACGTGTAAGAGCATAGTTGCCATCCAGATCTCGAGACCAGGAA
Source organism: Dipteronia sinensis (assembly GCA_033220585.1). NCBI lineage: Eukaryota > Viridiplantae > Streptophyta > Magnoliopsida > Sapindales > Sapindaceae > Dipteronia > Dipteronia sinensis. The sequence goes on from JANJYJ010000975.1 coordinate 188,818, forward strand.
ATAGCTAAACAACCCTCCTGGTGCCTTGGTCGGGCTACCACCCCCAAGAAAGGTCTGAGTGTAAGAGCATAGTCGCCATCCAGATCTCGAGACCAAGAAATATCTAAACAACCCTCATGATGCCTTGGTTGGGCTACCACCCCCAAGAAGGGTCTGAGTGTAAGAGCATAATTGCCATCCTGATCTCAAGACCAGGAAATAGCTAAACAACCATCCAGATGCCTTGGTCGGGCTATCACCCCCAAGAAGGGTCTACGTGTAAGAGCATAGTTGCCATCCAGATCTCGAGACCAGGAAATATCTAATCAATCCTCCTGATGCCTTGGTCGGGCTACCACCCCCAAGAAAGGTCTGAGTGTAAGAGCATAGTTGCCATCAAGATCTCGAGACCAGGAAATAGCTAAATAGCCCTCCTGATGCCTTGGTCCGGCTACCACCCCCAAAAGGGTCTGAGTGTAAGAGCATAGTTGCCATCTAGATCTCGAGACCAGGAAACAGCTAAACAACCATCCTGATGCCTTGGTCAGGCTACAACCCCAAAGAAGGGTCTGAGTGTAAGAGCGTAGTTGCCATCCTGTTCTCGAGACCAGGAAATAGGTAAACAGCCCTCCTAATGCCTTGGTCGGGCTACCACCCCCAAGAAGGGTCGAGTGTAAGAGCACAGTCGCCATCCAGATCTCGAGACCAGGAAATATCTAAACAACCCTCATGATGCCTTGGTCGGGCTACCACCCCCAAGAAGGGTCTAAGTGTAAGAGCATAGTTGCCATCCAGATCTCGAGACCAGGAAATATCTAAACAACCCTCCTGATGCCTTGGTCGGGCTACCACCCGCAAGAAGGGTCTGAGTGTAAGAGAATAGTGGCCATCCAGATCTCGAGACCAGGAAATAGCTAAACAACCATCCTGATGCCTTGGTTGGGCTACCACCCCCTAGAAAGGTCTGAGTGTAAGAGCATAGTTGCCATCAAGATCTCGAGACCAGGAAATAGCTAAATTGCCCTCCTGATGCCTTGGTCGGGCTACCACCCCCAAAAGGGTCTGAGTGTAAGAGCATAGTTGCCATCTAGATCTCGAGACCAGGAAATAGCTAAACAACCATCCTGATGCCTTGGTCGGGCTACAACCCCCAAGAAGGGTCTGAGTGTAAGAGCGTAGTTGCCATCCTGATCTCGAGACCTGGAAATAGCTAAACAACCATCCTGATGCCTTGGTCGGGCTACCACCCCCAAGAAGGGTCTAAGTGTAAGAGCATAGTTGCCATCCAGATCTCGAGACCAGGAAATATCTAAACAACCCTCCTGATGCCTTGGTCGGGCTACCACCCCCAAGAGGGGTCTGAGTGTAAGAGCATAGTTGCCATCCAGATCTCGAGACAAGGAAACAGCTAAACAACCCTCCTGATGCCTTGGTCGGGCTACCACCCCCAAGAAAGGTCTGAGTGTAAGAGCATAGTTGCCATCAAGATCTCGAGACCAGGAAATAGCTAAATAGCCCTCCTGATGCCTTTGTCCGGCTACCACCCCCAAAAGGGTCTGAGTGTAAGAGCATAGTTGCCATCTAGATCTCGAGACCAGGAAATAGCTAAACAACCATCCTGATGCCTTGGTCGGGCTACAACCCCAAAGAAGGGTCTGAGTGTAAGAGCGTAGTTGCCATCCTGTTCTCGAGACCAGGAAATAGCTAAACAGCCCTCCTAATGCCTTGGTCGGGCTACCACCCCCAAGAAGGGTCGAGTGTAAGAGCATAGTCGCCATCCTGTTCTCGAGACCAGGAAATAGGTAAACAACCCTCCTGATGCCTTGGTCGGGCTACCACCCCCAAGAAAGGTCTGAGTGTAAGAGCATAGTCGCCATCCAGATCTCGAGACCAGGAAATATCTAAACAACCCTCATGATGCCTTGGTCGGGCTACCACCCCCAAGAAGGGTCTAAGTGTAAGAGCATAGTTGCCATCCAGATCTCGAGACCAGGAAATATCTAAACAACCCTCCTGATGCCTTGGTCGGGCTACCACCCGCAAGAAGGGTCTGAGTGTAAGAGAATAGTGGCCATCCAGATCTCGAGACAAGGAAATAGCTAAACAACCATCCTGATGCCTTGGTTGGGCTACCACCCCCAAGAAAGGTCTGAGTGTAAGAGCATAGTTGCCATCAAGATCTCGAGACCAGGAAATAGCTAAATTGCCCTCCTGATGCCTTGGTCGGGCTACCACCCCCAAAAGGGTCTGAGTGTAAGAGCATAGTTGCCATCTAGATCTCGAGACCAGGAAATAGCTAAACAACCATCCTGATGCCTTGGTCGGGCTACAACCCCCAAGAAGGGTCTGAGTGTAAGAGCGTAGTTGCCATCCTGATCTCGAGACCAGGAAATAGCTAAACAACCATCCTGATGCTTTGGTCGGGCTACCACCCCCAAGAAGGGTCTAAGTGTAAGAGCATAGTTGCCATCCAGATCTCGAGACCAGGAAATATCTAAACAACCCTCCTGATGCCTTGGTCGGGCTACCACCCCCAAGAAGGGTCTGAGTGTAAGAGAATAGTTGCCATCCAGATCTCGAGACAAGGAAACAGCTAAACAACCCTCCTGATGCCTTGGTCGGGCTACCACCCCCAAGAAAGGTCTGAGTGTAAGAGCATAGTTGCCATCAAGATCTCGAGACCAGGAAATAGCTAAATAGCCCTCCTGATGCCTTTGTCCGGCTACCACCCCCAAAAGGGTCTGAGTGTAAGAGCATAGTTGCCATCTAGATCTCGAGACCAGGAAATAGCTAAACAACCATCCTGATGCCTTGGTCGGGCTACAACCCCAAAGAAGGGTCTGAGTGTAAGAGCGTAGTTGCCATCCTGTTCTCGAGACCAGGAAATAGCTAAACAGCCCTCCTAATGCCTTGGTCGGGCTACCACCCCCAAGAAGGGTCGAGTGTAAGAGCATAGTCGCCATCCTGTTCTCGAGACCAGGAAATAGGTAAACAACCCTCCTGATGCCTTGGTCGGGCTACCACCCCCAAGAAAGGTCTGAGTGTAAGAGCATAGTCGCCATCCAGATCTCGAGACCAGGAAATATCTAAACAACCCTCATGATGCCTTGGTCGGGCTACCACCCCCAAGAAGGGTCTAAGTGTAAGAGCATAGTTGCCATCCAGATCTCGAGACCAGGAAATATCTAAACAACCCTCCTGATGCCTTGGTCGGGCTACCACCCGCAAGAAGGGTCTGAGTGTAAGAGAATAGTGGCCATCCAGATCTCGAGACAAGGAAATAGCTAAACAACCATCCTGATGCCTTGGTTGGGCTACCACCCCCAAGAAAGGTCTGAGTGTAAGAGCATAGTTGCCATCAAGATCTCGAGACCAGGAAATAGCTAAATTGCCCTCCTGATGCCTTGGTCGGGCTACCACCCCCAAAAGGGTCTGAGTGTAAGAGCGTAGTTGCCATCTAGATCTCGAGACCAGGAAATAGCTAAACAACCATCCTGATGCCTTGGTCGGGCTACAACCCCCAAGAAGGGTCTGAGTGTAAGAGCGTAGTTGCCATCCTGATCTCGAGACCAGGAAATAGCTAAACAACCATCCTGATGCTTTGGTCGGGCTACCACCCCCAAGAAGGGTCTAAGTGTAAGAGCATAGTTGCCATCCAGATCTCGAGACCAGGAAATATCTAAACAACCCTCCTGATGCCTTGGTCGGGCTACCACCCCCAAGAAGGGTCTGAGTGTAAGAGAATAGTTGCCATCCAGATCTCGAGACAAGGAAACAGCTAAACAACCCTCCTGATGCCTTGGTCGGGCTACCACCCCCAAGAAAGGTCTGAGTGTAAGAACATAGTTGCCATCAAGATCTCGAGACCAGGAAATAGCTAAATTGCCCTCCTGATGCCTTGGTCGGGCTACCACCCCCAAAAGGGTCTGAGTGTAAGAGCATAGTTGCCATCTAGATCTCGAGACCAGGAAATAGCTAAACAACCATCCTGATGCCTTGGTCGGGCTACAACCCCCAAGAAGGGTCTGAGTGTAAGAGCGTAGTTGCCATCAAGATTTCGAGACCAGGAAATAGCTAAATAGCCCTCCTGATGCCTTTGTCCGGCTACCACCCCCAAAAGGGTCTGAGTGTAAGAGCATAGTTGCCATCTAGATCTCGAGACCAGGAAATAGCTAAACAACCATCCTGATGCCTTGGTCGGGCTACAACCCCAAAGAAGGGTCTGAGTGTAAGAGCGTAGTTGCCATCCTGTTCTCGAGACCAGGAAATAGCTAAACAGCCCTCCTAATGCCTTGGTCGGGCTACAACCCCCAAGAAGGGTCTGAGTGTAAGAGCATAGTTGTAATTTAGATCTCTAGACCAGGAAATAGTTAAATAACCCTCCTGATGCCTTGGTCGGGCTACCACCCCTAAGAAGGTTCTGATTGTAGAAGCATAGTTGCCATCCAGATCTCGAGACCAGGAAGTAGCTAAACAGCCCTCCTGATGCCTTGGTCGGGCTACCACCCCCAAGAAGGGTCTGAGTGTAAGAGCATAGTTGCCATCCTGTTCTCGAGACCAGGAAATAGCTAAACAGCCCTCCTAATGCCTTGGTCGGACTACAACCCCTAAGAAGGTTCTGAGTGTAAGAGCATAGTTGCCATCCAAATCTCGAAACCAGGAAGTAGCTAAACAGCCCTCATGATGCCTTGGTCGGGCTACCACCCCCAAGAAGGGTCGAATGTAAGAGCATAGTTGCCATCCAGATCTCGAGACCAGGAAGTAGCAAAACAGCCCTCATGATGCCTTGGTCGGGCTACCACCCCCAAGAAGGGTCTGAGTGTAAGAGCATAGTTGCCATCTATATCTCTAGACCAGGAAATAGCTAAACAACCCTCCTGATGGCTTGTCGGGCTACCACCCCCAAGAAGGGGCTGAGTGTAGGAGCATAGTTGCCATTCAGATCTCGAGACCAGGAAATATCTAAACAACCCTAATGATGCCTTGGTCGGGCTACCACCCCCAAGAAGGGTCTGAGTGTAAGAGCATAGTTGCCATCCAGATCTCGAGACCAGAAAATAGCTAAACAATTGTCCTGATGCCTTGTCGGGCTACCACCCCCAAGAAGGGGCTGAGTGTAAGAGCATAGTTGCCATCCAGATCTCGAGACCAGGAAATATCTAAACAACCCTAATGATGCCTTGGTCGGGCTACCACCCCCAAGAAGGGTCTGAGTGTAAGAGCATAGTTGCCATCCTGTTCTCGAGACCAGAAAATAGCTAAACAACCCTCCTAATGCCTTGGTCGGGCTACCACCCCCAAGAAGGGTCCTGAGTGTAACAACATAGTTGCCATCAAGATCTCGAGACCAGGAAATAGCTAAACAGCCCTCCTAATGCCTTGGTCGGGCTACCACCCCCAAGAAGGGTCTGAGTGTAAGAGCATAATTGCCATCCTGTTCTTGAGACCAGGAAATAACTAAACAGCCCTCCTGATGCCTTGGTCGGGCTACCACCCCTAAGAAGGTTCTGAGTGTAAGAGCATAGTTGCCATGCAGATCTCGAGACCAGGAAGTAGCTAAAAAGCCCTCGTGATGCCTTGGTCGGGCTACCACCCCCAAGAAGGGTCTAAGTGTAAGAGCATAGTTGCCATCCAGATCTCGAGATCAGGAAATATATAAACAACCCTCCTGATGCCTTGGTCGGGCTACCACCCCCAAGAAGGGTCTGAGTGTAAGAGCATAGATGCCATCCAGATCTCGAGACAAGGAAATAGCTGAACAACCATCATGATGCCTTGGTCGGGCTACCACCCCCTAGAAGGGTCTGAGTGTAAGAGCATAATTGCCATCTAGATCTCTAGACTAGGAAATAGCTAAACAACCCTCCTGATGCCTTGGTCGGGCTACCACCCCCAAGAAGGGTCTGAGTGTAAGAGCATAGTTGCCATCCTGTTCTCGAGACCAGGAAATAGCTAAACAGCCCTCCTAATGCCTTGGTCGGACTACCACCCCTAAGAAGGTTCTGAGTGTAAGAGCATAGTTGCCATCCAAATCTCGAAACCAGGAAGTAGCTAAACAGCCCTCATGATGCCTTGGTCGGGCTACCACCCCCAAGAAGGGTCGAATGTAAGAGCATAGTTGCCATCCAGATCTCGAGACCAGGAAGTAGCTAAACAGCCCTCATGATGCCTTGGTTGGGCTACCACCCCCAAGAAGGGTCTGAGCGTAAGAGCATAGTTGCCATCCAGTTCTCGAGACCAGGAAATAGCTGAACAACCATCATGATGCCTTGGTCGGGCTACCACCCCCTAGAAGGGTCTAAGTGTAGGAGCATAGTTGCCGTCTAGATCTCTAGACTAGGAAATAGCTAAACAACCCTCCTGATGCCTTGGTCGGGCTACCACCCCCAAGAAGGGTCTAAGTGTAAGAGCATAGTTGCCATCCTGTTCTCGAGACCAGGAAATAGCTAAACAGCCCTCCTAATGCCTTGGTCGGACTACCACCCCTAAGAAGGTTCTGAGTGTAAGAGAATAGTTGCCATCCAAATCTCGAAACCAGGAAGTAGCTAAACAGCCCTCCTGATGCCTTGGTCGGGCTACCACCCCCAAGAAGGGTCTGAGTGTAAGAGCATAGTTGCCATCTAGACCTCGAGACCAGGAAATAGCTAAACAACCCTCCTGATGCCTTGGTCGGGCTACCACCCCCAAGAAGGGTCCAAAGTGTAACAGCATAGTTGCCATCAAGATCTCGTGACCAGGAATAGCTAAACAGCCCTCCTAATGCCTTGGTCGAGCTACCACCCCCAAGAAGGGTCTGAGTGTAAGAGCATAGTTGCCATCCTGTTCTCGATACCAGGAAATAGCTAAACAGCCCTCCTGATGCCTTGGTCGGGCTACCACCCCTAAGAAGGTTCTGAGTGTAAGAGCATAGTTGCCATCCAGATCTCGAGACCAGGAAGTAGCTAAAATGCCTTCCTGATGCCTTGGTCGGGCTACCACCCCCAAGAACGGTCTGAGTGTAAGAGCATAGTTTCCATCATGTTCTCGAGACCAGGAAATAGCTAAACAGCCCTCCTGATGCCTTTGTCGGGCTACCACCCCTAAGAAGGTTCTGAGTGTAAGAGCATAGTTGCCATGCAGATCTCGAGACCAGGAAGTAGCTAAAAAGCCCTCGTGATGCCTTGGTCGGGCTACCACCCCCAAGAAGGGTCTAAGTGTAAGAGCATAGTTGCCATCCAGATCTCGAGATCAGGAAATATATAAACAATCCTCCTGATGCCTTGGTCGGGCTACCACCCCCAAGAAGGGTCTGAGTGTAAGAGCATAGTTGCCATCCAGATCTCGAGACAAGGAAATAGCTAAACAACCCTCCTGATGCCTTGGTCGGGCTACCACCCCCAAGAAAGGTCTGAGTGTAAGAGTATAGTTGCCATCAAGATCTCGAGACCAGGAAATAGCTAAATATCCCTCCTGATACCTTGGTCGGGCTACCACCCCCAAGAAGGGTCTGAGTGTAAGAGCATAGTTGCCATCCTGTTCTCGAGACCAGGAAATAGCTAAACAGCCCTCCTAATGCCTTGGTCTGGCTACCACCCACAAGAAGGGTCGAATGTAAGAGCATAGTTGCCATCCAGATCTCGAGACCAGGAAGTAGCTAAACAACCCTCATGATGCCTTGGTCGGGCTACCACCCCCAAGAAGGGTCTGAGCGTAAGAGCATAGTTGCCATCCAGTTCTAGAGACCAGGAAATAGCTAAATAGCCCTCCTGATGCCTTGGTCGGGCTACCACCCCTAAGAAGGTTCTGAGTGTAAGAGCATAGTTGCCATGCAGATCTCGAGACCAGGAAGTAGCTAAAAAGCCCTCGTGATGCCTTGGTCGGGCTACCACCCCCAAGAAGGGTCTAAGTGTAAGAGCATAGTTGCCATCCAGATCTCGAGATCAGGAAATATATAAACAACCCTCCTGATGCCTTGGTCGGGCTACCACCCCCAAGAAGGGTCTGAGTGTAAGAGCATAGTTGCCATCCAGATCTCGAGACCAGGAAATAGCTAAACAACCGTCCTTATGCCTTGTCGGGCTACCACCCCCAAGAAGGGGCTGAGTCTAAGAGCATAGTTGCCATCTAGATCTCGAGACCAGGAAATAGCTAAACAACCATCCTGATGCCTTGTTCAGGCTACCACCCCCAAGAAGGGTCTGAGTGTAAGAGCATAGTTGCCATCTACATCTCTAGACCAGGAAATAGCTAAACAACCCTCCTGATGGCTTGTCGGGCTACCACCCCCAAGAAGGGGCTGAGTGTAAGAGCATAGTTGCCACCCAGATCTCGAGACCAGGAAATATCTAAACAACCCTAATGATGCCTTGGTCGGGCTACCACCCCCAAGAAGGGTCTGAGTGTAAGAGCATAGTTGCCATCCAGATCTCGAGACCAGGAAATAGCTAAACAACCGTCCTGATGCCTTATCGGGCTACCACCCCCAAGAAGGGGCTGAGTGTAAGAGCATAGTTGCCATCCAGATCTCGAGACCAGGAAATATCTAAACAACCCTAATGATGCCTTGGTCGGGCTACCACCCCCAAGAAGGGTCTGAGTGTAAGAGCATAGTTGCCATCCTGTTCTCGAGACCAGAAAATAGCTAAACAACCCTCCTAATGCCTTGGTCGGGCTACCACCCCCAAGAAGGGTCCTGAGTGTAACAACATAGTTGCCATCAAGATCTCGAGACCAGGAAATAGCTAAAGAGCCCTCCTAATGCCTTGGTCGGGCTACCACCCCCAAGAAGGGTCTGAGTGTAAGAGCATAGTTGCCATCCTGTTCTTGAGACCAGGAAATAACTAAACAGCCCTCCTGATGCCTTGGTCGGACTACCACCCCTAAGAAGGTTCTGAGTGTAAGAGCATAGTTGCCATGCAGATCTCGAGACCAGGAAGTAGCTAAAAAGCCCTCGTGATGCCTTGGTCGGGCTACCACCCCCAAGAAGGGTCTAAGTGTAAGAGCATAGTTGCCATCCAGATCTCGAGATCAGGAAATATATAAACAACCCTCCTGATGCCTTGGTCGGGCTACCACCCCCAAGAAGGGTCTGAGTGTAACAGCATAGTTGCCATCCAGATCTCGAGACAAGGAAATAGCTAAACAACCCTCCTGATGCCTTGGTCGGGCTACCACCCCCAAGAAAGGTCTGAGTGTAAGAGTATAGTTGCCATCAAGATCTCGAGACCAGGAAATAGCTAAATATCCCTCCTGATACCTTGGTCGGGCTACCACCCCCAAAAGGGTCTGAGTGTAAGAGCATAGTTGCCATCTAGATCTCGAGACCAGGAAATAGCTAAACAACCATCATGATTCCTTGGTCGGGCTACCACCTCCAAGAAGGGTCTGAGTGTAAGAGCATAGTTGTAATTTAGATCTCTAGACCAGGAAATAGTTAAATAACCCTCCTGATGCCTTGGTCGGGCTACAACCCCCAAGAAGGGTCTGAGTGTAAGATCATAGTTGCCATCCTGTTCTCGAGACCAGGAAATAGCTAAACAGCCCTCCTAATGCCTTGGTCGGGCTACCACCCCCAAGAAGGGTCGAATGTAAGAGCATAGTTGCCATCCAGATCTCGAGACCAGGAAGTAGCTAAACAGCCCTCATGATGCCTTGGTCGGGCTACCACCCCCAAGAAGGGTCTGAGCGTAAGAGCATAGTTGCCATCCAGTTCTAGAGACCAGAAAATAGCTAAACAGCCCTCCTGATGCCTTGGTCGGGCTACCACCCCTAAGAAGGTTCTGAGTGTAAGAGCATAGTTGCCATGCAGATCTCGAGACCAGGAAGTAGCTAAAAAGCCCTCGTGATGCCTTGGTCGGGCTACCACCCCCAAGAAGGGTCTAAGTGTAAGAGCATAGTTGCCATCCAGATCTCGAGATCAGGAAATATATAAACAACCCTCCTGATGCCTTGGTCGGGCTACCACCCCCAAGAAGGGTCTGAGTGTAAGAGCATAGTTGCCATCCAGATCTCGAGACCAGGAAATAGCTAAACAACCGTCCTTATGCCTTGTCGGGCTACCACCCCCAAGAAGGGGCTGAGTCTAAGAGCATAGTTGCCATCCTGTTCTCGAGACCAGGAAATAGCTAAACAACCATCCTGATGCCTTGTTCGGGCTACCACCCCCAATAAGGGTCTGAGTGTAAGAGCATAATTGCCATCTACATCTCTAGACCAGGAAATAGCTAAACAACCCTCCTGATGGCTTGTCGGGCTACCACCCCCAAGAAGGGGCTGAGTGTAAGAGCATAGTTGCCATCCAGATCTCGAGACCAGGAAATATCTAAACAACCCTAATGATGCCTTGGTCGGGCTACCACCCCCAAGAAGGGTCTGAGTGTAAGAGCATAGTTGCCATCCAAATCTCGAGACCAGGAAATAGCTAAACAATTGTCCTGATGCCTTGTCGGGCTACCACCCCCAAGAAGGGGCTGAGTGTAAGAGCATAGTTGCCATCCAGATCTCGAGACCAGGAAATATCTAAACAACCCTAATGATGCCTTGGTCGGGCTACCACCCCCAAGAAGGGTCTGAGTGTAAGAGCATAGTTGCCATCCTGTTCTCGAGACCAGAAAATAGCTAAACAACCCTCCTAATGCCTTGGTCGGGCTACCAGCCCCAAGAAGGGTCCTGAGTGTAACAACATAGTTGCCATCAAGATCTCGAGACCAGGAAATAGCTAAACAGCCCTCCTAATGCCTTGGTCGGGCTACCACCCCCAAGAAGGGTCTGAGTGTAAGAGCATAGTTGCCATCCTGTTCTTGAGACCAGGAAATAACTAAACAGCCCTCCTGATGCCTTGGTCGGGCTACCACCCCTAAGAAGGTTCTGAGTGTAAGAGCATAGTTGCCATGCAGATCTCGAGACCAGGAAGTAGCTAAAATGCCCTCCTCATGCCTTGGTCGGGCTACCACCCCCAAGAAGGGTCTAAGTGTATGAGCATAGTTGCCATCCAGATCTCGAGATCAGGAAATATATAAACAACCCTCCTGATGCCTTGGTCGGGCTACCACCCCCAAGAAGGGTCTGAGTGTAAAAGCATAGTTGCCATCTAGATCTCGAGACAAGGAAATAGCTAAACAACCCACCTGATGCCTTGGTCGGGCTACCACCCCCAAGAAAGGTCTGAGTGTAAGAGTATAGTTGCCATCAAGATCTCGAGACCAGGAAATAGCTAAATATCCCTCCTGATGCCTTGGGCGGGTTACCACCCCCAAAAGGGTCTGAGTGTAAGAGCATAGTTGCCATCTAGATCTCGAGACCAGGAAATATCTAAACAACCATCCTGATTCCCTGGTCGGGCTACCACCTCCAAGAAGGGTCTGAGTGTAAGAGCATAGTTGTAATTTAGATCTCTAGACCAGGAAATAGTTAAATAACCCTCCTGATGCCTTGGTCGGGCTACAACCCCCAAGAAGGGTCTGAGTGTAAGAGCATAGTTGCCGTCCTGTTCTCGAGACCAGGAAATAGCTAAACAGCCCTCCTAATGCCTTGGTCGGGCTACCACCCCCAAGAAGGGTCAAATGTAAGAGCATAGTTGCCATCCAGATCTCGAGACCACGAAGTAGCTAAACAGCCCTCATGATGCCTTGGTCGGGCTACCACCCCCAAGAAGGGTCTGAGCGTAAGAGCATAGTTGCCATCCAGTTCTCGAGACCAGGAAATAGTTGAACAACCATCATGATGCCTTGGTCGGGCTACCACCCCCTAGAAGGGTCTAAGTGTAGGAGCATAGTTGCCGTCTAGATCTCTAGACTAGGAAATAGCTAAACAACCCTCCTGATGCCTTGGTCGGGCTACCACCCCCAAGAAGGGTCTGAGTGTAAGAGCATAGTTGCCATCCTGTTCTCGAGACCAGGAAATAGCTAAACAGCCCTCCTAATGCCTTGGTCGGACTACCACCCCTAAGAAGGTTCTGAGTGTAAGAGCATAGTTGCCATCCAAATCTCGAAACCAGGAAGTAGCTAAACAGCCCTCCTGATGCCTTGGTCGGGCTACCACCCCCAAGAAGGGTCTGAGTGTAAGAGCATAGTTGCCATCTAGACCTCGAGACCAGGAAATAGCTAAACAACCCTCCTGATGCCTTGGTCGGGCTACCACCCCCAAGAAGGGTCCTAAGTGTAACAGCATAGTTGCCATCAAGATCTCGTGACCAGGAAATAGCTAAACAGCCCTCCTAATGCCTTGGTCGGGCTACCACCCCCAAGAAGGGTGTGAGTGTAAGAGCATAGTTGCCATCCTATTCTCGAGACCAGGAAATAGCTAAACAGCCCTCCTGATGCCTTGGTCGGGCTACCACCCCTAAGAAGGTTCTGAGTGTAGAAGCATAGTTGCCATCCAGATCTCGAGACCAGGAAGTAGCTAAACAGCCCTCCTGATGCCTTGGTCGGGCTACCACCCCCAAGAAGGGTCTGAGTGTAAGAGCATAGTTGCCATCCTATTCTCGAGACCAGGAAACAGCTAAACAGCCATCCCGATGCCTTGGTCGGGCTACCACCCCCAAGAAAGGTCTGAGTGTAAGAGCATGGTTGCCATCAAGATCTCTAGACCAGGAAATAGCTAAACAGCCCTCCTAATGCCTTGGTCGGGCTACCACCCCCAAGAAGGGTCTGAGTGAAAGAGTATAGTTGCCATCCAGATCTCGAGACCAGGAAATAGCTAAAAAGCCCTCCTGATGCCTTGGTCGGTCTACCACCCCCCAGAAGGGCCTGAGTGTAAGAGCATAGTTGCCATCAAGATCTCGAGACTAGGAAAAAGATAAACAGCCCTCCAGATTTCTTGGTCGGGCTACCACACCCAAGAAGGGTCTTAGTGTAAGAGCATAGTTGCCATCCAGATCTCGAGACCAGGAAATAGTTACACAGCCCTCCTAATGCCTTGGTCGGGCTACCACCCCCAAGAAGGGTCTGAGTGTAAGAGTATAGTTGCTGTCCAGATTTCGAGACCAGGAAATAGCTAAACAGCCCTCCTGATTCCCCGGTCGGGCTACCACCCCCATGAAGGGTCTGAGTATAAGAGCATAGATGCCATCCAGATCTCGAGACAAGGAAAAAGCTAAACAACCCCCCTGTTGCCTTGGTCGGGCTACCACGCCCAAGAAAGGTCTGAGTGTAAGAGCATAGTTGCAATCCAGATCTCGAGACCAGGAAGTAAACAACCCTCCTGATGCCTTGGTCGGGCTACCGCCCCCAAGAAGGGTCTGAGTGTAAGAGCATAGTTGCCATCAAGATCTCGAGACCGAGAAATAGCTAAACAGCCCTCCTGATGCCTTGGTCGGGCTACAACCCCCAAGAAGGGCCTGAGTGTAAGAGCATAGTGGCCATCCAGATCTTGAGACTAGGAAATAGCTAAATAGCCCTCATAATGCCTTGGTCGGACTACCAACCCAAAGAAGGGTCCGAGTGTAAGAGCATAGTTGACATCCAGATCTCGAGACTAGGAAATAGCGAAACAGCCTTCCTGTTGCCTTTTTCGGGCTACCAACCCCAAGAAGGGTCAAAGTGTAAGAGCATTGCCATCCAGATCTCGAGACCTGGAAATAGCTAAACAACCGTCCTGAGGCCTTGTTCGGGCTACCACCTCCAAGAAGGGTCTGAGTGTAAGAGCATAGTTGCCATCCAGATCTTGAGACCAGGAAATAGCTAATCAGCCCTCCTGATGCCTTGGTCGGGCTACCACCCCCAAGAAGGGTCTGAGTGTAAGAGCATAGTTGCCATCCAGGTCTCGAGACCAGGAAATATCCAAACAACCCTCATGATGCCTTGGTCGGGCTACCACCCCCAAGAAGGGTCTGAGTGTAAGAGCATAGTTTCCATCCTGTTCTCGAGACCAGGAAATAGCTAGACAGCCATCCTGATGCCTTGGTCCGGCTACCACCCCTAAGAAGGTTCTGAGTGTAAGAGCATAGTTGCCATCCAGATCTCGAGACCAGGAAGTAGCTAAAATGCCTTCCTGATGCCTTGGTCGGGCTACCACCCCCAAGAACGGTCTGAGTGTAAGAGCATAGTTTCCATCATGTTCTCGAGACCAGGAAATATCCTGATGCCTTGGTCGGGCTACTACCCCTAAGAAGGTTCTGAGTGTAAGAGCATAGTTGCCATGCAGATCTCGAGACCAGGAAGTAGCTAAAAAGTCCTCGTGATGCCTTGGTCGGGCTACCACCCCCAAGAAGGGTCTAAGTGTAAGAGCATAGTTGCCATCCAGATCTCGAGATCAGGAAATATATAAACAACCCTCCTGATGCCTTGGTCGGGCTACCACCCCCAAGAAGGGTCTGAGTGTAAGAACATAGTTGCCATCTAGACCTCGAGACCAGGAAATAGCTAAACAACCATCATGATGCCTTGGTCGGGCTACCACCCCCAAGAAGGGTCTAAGTGTAAGAGCATAGTTGCCATCTAGATCTCTAGACCAGGAAATAGCTAAACAACCCTCCTGATGCCTTGGTCGGGCTACCACCCCCAAGAAGGGTCTGAGTGTAAGAGCATAGTTGCCATCCTGTTCTCGAGACCAGGAAATAGCTAAACAGCCCTGCTGACGCCTTGGTCGGACTACCACCCCTAAGAAGGTTCTGAGTGTAAGAGCATAGTTGCCATCCAAATCTCGAAACCAGGAAGTAGCTAAACAGCCCTCCTGATGCCTTGGTCGGGCTACCACCCCCAAGAATGGTCTGAGTGTAAGAACATAGTTGCCATCTAGACCTCGAGACCAGGAAATAGCTAAACAACCCTCCTGATGCCTTGGTCGGGCTACCACCCCCAAGAAGGGTCTAAGTGTAAGAGCATAGTTGCCATCTAGATCTCTAGACCAGGAAATATCCAAACAACCCTCATGATGCCTTGGTCGGGCTACCACCCCCAAGAAGGGTCTGAGTGTAAGAGCATAGTTTCCATCCTGTTCTCGAGACGAGGAAATAGCTTGACAGCCATCCTGATGCCTTGGTCGGGCTACCACCCCTAAGAAGGTTCTGAGTGTAAGAGCATAGTTGCCATCCAGATCTCGAGACCAGGAAGTAGCTAAAATGCCTTCCTGATGCCTTGGTCGGGCTACAACCCCCAAGAACGGTCTGAGTGTAAGAGCATAGTTTCCATCATGTTCTCGAGACAAGGAAATAGCTAAACAGCCCTCCTGATACCTTGGTCGGGCTACCACCCCTAAGAAGGTTCTGAGTGTAAGAGCATAGTTGCCATGCAGATCTCGAGACCAGGAAGTAGCTAAAAAGCCCTCGTGATGCCTTGGTCGGGCTACCACCCCCAAGAAGGGTCTAAGTGTAAGAGCATAGTTGCCATCCAGATCTCGAGATCAGGAAATATATAAACAACCCTCCTGATGCCTTGGTCGGGCTACCACCCCCAAGAAGGGTCGAATGTAAGAGCATAGTTGCCATCCAGATCTCGAGACCAGGAAGTATCTAAACAACCCTCATGATGCCTTGGTCGGGCTACCACCCCCAAGAAGGGTCTGAGTGTAAGAGCATAGTTGCCATCCAGTTCTCGAGACCAGGAAATAGCTAAACAACCCTCCTAATGCCTTGGTCGGGCTACCAGCCCCAAGAAGGGTCCTGAGTGTAACAACATAGTTGCCATCAAGATCTCGAGACCAGGAAATAGCTAAACAGCCCTCCTAATGCCTTGGTCGGGCTACCACCCCCAAGAAGGGTCTGAGTGTAAGAGCATAGTTGCCATCCTGTTCTTGAGACCAGGAAATAACTAAACAGCCCTCCTGATGCCTTGGTCGGGCTACCACCCCTAAGAAGGTTCTGAGTGTAAGAGCATAGTTGCCATGCAGATCTCGAGACCAGGAAGTAGCTAAAATGCCCTCCTCATGCCTTGGTCGGGCTACCACCCCCAAGAAGGGTCTAAGTGTATGAGCATAGTTGCCATCCAGATCTCGAGATCAGGAAATATATAAACAACCCTCCTGATGCCTTGGTCGGGCTACCACCCCCAAGAAGGGTCTGAGTGTAAAAGCATAGTTGCCATCTAGATCTCGAGACAAGGAAATAGCTAAACAACCCACCTGATGCCTTGGTCGGGCTACCACCCCCAAGAAAGGTCTGAGTGTAAGAGTATAGTTGCCATCAAGATCTCGAGACCAGGAAATAGCTAAATATCCCTCCTGATGCCTTGGGCGGGTTACCACCCCCAAAAGGGTCTGAGTGTAAGAGCATAGTTGCCATCTAGATCTCGAGACCAGGAAATATCTAAACAACCATCCTGATTCCCTGGTCGGGCTACCACCTCCAAGAAGGGTCTGAGTGTAAGAGCATAGTTGTAATTTAGATCTCTAGACCAGGAAATAGTTAAATAACCCTCCTGATGCCTTGGTCGGGCTACAACCCCCAAGAAGGGTCTGAGTGTAAGAGCATAGTTGCCGTCCTGTTCTCGAGACCAGGAAATAGCTAAACAGCCCTCCTAATGCCTTGGTCGGGCTACCACCCCCAAGAAGGGTCAAATGTAAGAGCATAGTTGCCATCCAGATCTCGAGACCACGAAGTAGCTAAACAGCCCTCATGATGCCTTGGTCGGGCTACCACCCCCAAGAAGGGTCTGAGCGTAAGAGCATAGTTGCCATCCAGTTCTCGAGACCAGGAAATAGTTGAACAACCATCATGATGCCTTGGTCGGGCTACCACCCCCTAGAAGGGTCTAAGTGTAGGAGCATAGTTGCCGTCTAGATCTCTAGACTAGGAAATAGCTAAACAACCCTCCTGATGCCTTGGTCGGGCTACCACCCCCAAGAAGGGTCTGAGTGTAAGAGCATAGTTGCCATCCTGTTCTCGAGACCAGGAAATAGCTAAACAGCCCTCCTAATGCCTTGGTCGGACTACCACCCCTAAGAAGGTTCTGAGTGTAAGAGCATAGTTGCCATCCAAATCTCGAAACCAGGAAGTAGCTAAACAGCCCTCCTGATGCCTTGGTCGGGCTACCACCCCCAAGAAGGGTCTGAGTGTAAGAGCATAGTTGCCATCTAGACCTCGAGACCAGGAAATAGCTAAACAACCCTCCTGATGCCTTGGTCGGGCTACCACCCCCAAGAAGGGTCCTAAGTGTAACAGCATAGTTGCCATCAAGATCTCGTGACCAGGAAATAGCTAAACAGCCCTCCTAATGCCTTGGTCGGGCTACCACCCCCAAGAAGGGTGTGAGTGTAAGAGCATAGTTGCCATCCTATTCTCGAGACCAGGAAATAGCTAAACAGCCCTCCTGATGCCTTGGTCGGGCTACCACCCCTAAGAAGGTTCTGAGTGTAGAAGCATAGTTGCCATCCAGATCTCGAGACCAGGAAGTAGCTAAACAGCCCTCCTGATGCCTTGGTCGGGCTACCACCCCCAAGAAGGGTCTGAGTGTAAGAGCATAGTTGCCATCCTATTCTCGAGACCAGGAAACAGCTAAACAGCCATCCCGATGCCTTGGTCGGGCTACCACCCCCAAGAAAGGTCTGAGTGTAAGAGCATGGTTGCCATCAAGATCTCTAGACCAGGAAATAGCTAAACAGCCCTCCTAATGCCTTGGTCGGGCTACCACCCCCAAGAAGGGTCTGAGTGAAAGAGTATAGTTGCCATCCAGATCTCGAGACCAGGAAATAGCTAAAAAGCCCTCCTGATGCCTTGGTCGGTCTACCACCCCCCAGAAGGGCCTGAGTGTAAGAGCATAGTTGCCATCAAGATCTCGAGACTAGGAAAAAGATAAACAGCCCTCCAGATTTCTTGGTCGGGCTACCACACCCAAGAAGGGTCTTAGTGTAAGAGCATAGTTGCCATCCAGATCTCGAGACCAGGAAATAGTTACACAGCCCTCCTAATGCCTTGGTCGGGCTACCACCCCCAAGAAGGGTCTGAGTGTAAGAGTATAGTTGCTGTCCAGATTTCGAGACCAGGAAATAGCTAAACAGCCCTCCTGATTCCCCGGTCGGGCTACCACCCCCATGAAGGGTCTGAGTATAAGAGCATAGATGCCATCCAGATCTCGAGACAAGGAAAAAGCTAAACAACCCCCCTGTTGCCTTGGTCGGGCTACCACGCCCAAGAAAGGTCTGAGTGTAAGAGCATAGTTGCAATCCAGATCTCGAGACCAGGAAGTAAACAACCCTCCTGATGCCTTGGTCGGGCTACCGCCCCCAAGAAGGGTCTGAGTGTAAGAGCATAGTTGCCATCAAGATCTCGAGACCGAGAAATAGCTAAACAGCCCTCCTGATGCCTTGGTCGGGCTACAACCCCCAAGAAGGGCCTGAGTGTAAGAGCATAGTGGCCATCCAGATCTTGAGACTAGGAAATAGCTAAATAGCCCTCATAATGCCTTGGTCGGACTACCAACCCAAAGAAGGGTCCGAGTGTAAGAGCATAGTTGACATCCAGATCTCGAGACTAGGAAATAGCGAAACAGCCTTCCTGTTGCCTTTTTCGGGCTACCAACCCCAAGAAGGGTCAAAGTGTAAGAGCATTGCCATCCAGATCTCGAGACCTGGAAATAGCTAAACAACCGTCCTGAGGCCTTGTTCGGGCTACCACCTCCAAGAAGGGTCTGAGTGTAAGAGCATAGTTGCCATCCAGATCTTGAGACCAGGAAATAGCTAATCAGCCCTCCTGATGCCTTGGTCGGGCTACCACCCCCAAGAAGGGTCTGAGTGTAAGAGCATAGTTGCCATCCAGGTCTCGAGACCAGGAAATATCCAAACAACCCTCATGATGCCTTGGTCGGGCTACCACCCCCAAGAAGGGTCTGAGTGTAAGAGCATAGTTTCCATCCTGTTCTCGAGACCAGGAAATAGCTAGACAGCCATCCTGATGCCTTGGTCCGGCTACCACCCCTAAGAAGGTTCTGAGTGTAAGAGCATAGTTGCCATCCAGATCTCGAGACCAGGAAGTAGCTAAAATGCCTTCCTGATGCCTTGGTCGGGCTACCACCCCCAAGAACGGTCTGAGTGTAAGAGCATAGTTTCCATCATGTTCTCGAGACCAGGAAATATCCTGATGCCTTGGTCGGGCTACTACCCCTAAGAAGGTTCTGAGTGTAAGAGCATAGTTGCCATGCAGATCTCGAGACCAGGAAGTAGCTAAAAAGTCCTCGTGATGCCTTGGTCGGGCTACCACCCCCAAGAAGGGTCTAAGTGTAAGAGCATAGTTGCCATCCAGATCTCGAGATCAGGAAATATATAAACAACCCTCCTGATGCCTTGGTCGGGCTACCACCCCCAAGAAGGGTCTGAGTGTAAGAACATAGTTGCCATCTAGACCTCGAGACCAGGAAATAGCTAAACAACCATCATGATGCCTTGGTCGGGCTACCACCCCCAAGAAGGGTCTAAGTGTAAGAGCATAGTTGCCATCTAGATCTCTAGACCAGGAAATAGCTAAACAACCCTCCTGATGCCTTGGTCGGGCTACCACCCCCAACAAGGGTCTGAGTGTAAGAGCATAGTTGCCATCCTGTTCTCGAGACCAGGAAATAGCTAAACAGCCCTGCTGACGCCTTGGTCGGACTACCACCCCTAAGAAGGTTCTGAGTGTAAGAGCATAGTTGCCATCCAAATCTCGAAACCAGGAAGTAGCTAAACAGCCCTCCTGATGCCTTGGTCGGGCTACCACCCCCAAGAATGGTCTGAGTGTAAGAACATAGTTGCCATCTAGACCTCGAGACCAGGAAATAGCTAAACAACCCTCCTGATGCCTTGGTCGGGCTACCACCCCCAAGAAGGGTCTAAGTGTAAGAGCATAGTTGCCATCTAGATCTCTAGACCAGGAAATATCCAAACAACCCTCATGATGCCTTGGTCGGGCTACCACCCCCAAGAAGGGTCTGAGTGTAAGAGCATAGTTTCCATCCTGTTCTCGAGACGAGGAAATAGCTAGACAGCCATCCTGATGCCTTGGTCGGGCTACCACCCCTAAGAAGGTTCTGAGTGTAAGAGCATAGTTGCCATCCAGATCTCGAGACCAGGAAGTAGCTAAAATGCCTTCCTGATGCCTTGGTCGGGCTACAACCCCCAAGAACGGTCTGAGTGTAAGAGCATAGTTTCCATCATGTTCTCGAGACAAGGAAATAGCTAAACAGCCCTCCTGATACCTTGGTCGGGCTACCACCCCTAAGAAGGTTCTGAGTGTAAGAGCATAGTTGCCATGCAGATCTCGAGACCAGGAAGTAGCTAAAAAGCCCTCGTGATGCCTTGGTCGGGCTACCACCCCCAAGAAGGGTCTAAGTGTAAGAGCATAGTTGCCATCCAGATCTCGAGATCAGGAAATATATAAACAACCCTCCTGATGCCTTGGTCGGGCTACCACCCCCAAGAAGGGTCGAATGTAAGAGCATAGTTGCCATCCAGATCTCGAGACCAGGAAGTATCTAAACAACCCTCATGATGCCTTGGTCGGGCTACCACCCCCAAGAAGGGTCTGAGTGTAAGAGCATAGTTGCCATCCAGTTCTCGAGACCAGGAAATAGCTAAACAACCATCATGATGCCTTGGTCGGGCTACCACCCCCAAGAAGGGTCTAAGTGTAAGAGCATAGTTGCCATCTAGATCTCTAGACCAGGAAATAGCTAAACAACCCTCCTGATGCCTTGGTCGGGCTACCACCCCCAAGAAGGGTCTGAGTGTAAGAGCATAGTTGCCATCCTGTTCTCGAGACCAGTAAATAGTTAAACAGCCCTCCTGATGCCTTGGTCGGACTACCACCCCTAAGAAGGTTCTGAGTGTAAGAGCATAGTTGCCATCCAAATCTCGAAACCAGGAAGTAGCTAAACAGCCCCCCTGATGCCTTGGTCGGGCTACCACCCCCAAGAAGGGTCTGAGTGTAAGAACATAGTTGCCATCTAGACCTCGAGACCAGGAAATAACTAAACAACCCTCCTGATGCCTTGGTCGGGATACCACCCCCAAGAAGGGTCCTAAGTGTAACAGCATAGTTGCCATCAAGATCTCGTGACTAGGAAATAGCTAAACAACCCTCCTGATGCCTTGGTCGGGCTACCACCCACAAGAAGGGTCTGAGTGTAAGAGCATAATTGCCATCCTGTTCTCGACACCAGGAAATAGCTAAACAGCCCTCCTGATGCCTTGGTCGGACTACCACCCCTAAGAAGGTTCTGAGTGTAAGAGCATAGTTGCCATCCAAATCTCGAAACCAGGAAGTAGGTAAACAACCATCCTGATGCCTTGGTCGGGCTACCACCCCCAAGAAGGGTCTGAGTGTAAGAACATAGTTGCCATCTAGACCTCGAGACCAGGAAATAGCTAAACAACCCTCCTGATGCCTTGGTCGGGCTACCACCCCCAAGAAGGGTCCTAAGTGTAACAGCATAGTTGCCATCAAGATCTCGTGACCAGGAAATAGCTAAACAGCCCTCCTAATGCCTTGGTCGGGCTACCACCGCCAAGATGGGTATGAGTGTAAGAGCATAGTTGCGATCCTTTTCTCGAGATCAGGAAATAGCTAAACAGCCCTCCTGATGCCTTGGTCGGGCTACCACCCCTGAGAAGGTTCTGAGTGTAGAAGCATAGTTGCCATCCAGATCTCGAGACCAGGAAGTAGCTAAACAGCCCTCCTGATGCCTTGGTTGGGCTACCACCCCCAAGAAGGGTCTGAGTGTAAGAGCATAGTTGCCATCTTATTCTCGAGACCAGGAAACAGCTAAACAGCCATCCTGATGTCTTGGTCGGGCTACCACCCCCAAGAAAGGTATGAGTGTAAGAGCATAGTTGCCATCAAGATCTCTAGACCAGGAAATAGCTAAACAGCCCTCCTAATGCCTTGGTCGGGCTACCACCCCCAAGAAGGGTCTGAGTGAAAGAGTATAGTTGCCATCCAGATCTCGAGACCAGGAAATAGCTAAAAAGCCCTCCTGATGCCTTGGTCGGGCTACCACCCCCTAAGAAGGGTCTGAGTGTAAGAGCATAGTTGCAATCCAGATCTCGAGACTAGGAAGTAAACAACCGTCCTGATGCCTTGGTCGGGCTACCGCCCCCAAGAAGGGTCTGAGTGTAAGAGCATAGTTGCCATCAAGATCTCGAGACCGAGAAATAGCTAAACAGCCCTCCTAATGCCTTGGTCGGGCTACAACCCCCAAGAAGGGCCTGAGTGTAAGAGCATAGTGGCCATCCAGATCTTGAGACTAGGAAATAGCTAAATAGCCCTCATAATGCCTTGGTCGGACTACCAACCCAAAGAAGGGTCCGAGTGTGAGAGCATAGTTGACATCCAGATCTCGAGTAGAGGAAATAGCTAAACAGCCTTCCTGTTGCCTTTTTCGGGCTACCAACCCCAAGAAGGGTCTAAGTGTAAGAGCATTGCCATCCAGATCTCGAGACCTGGAAATAGCTAAACAACCGTCCTGAGGCCTTGTTCGGGCAACCACCCCCAAGAAGGGTCTGAGTGTAAGAGCATAGTTGCCATCCAGATATTGAGACCAGGAAATAGCTAATCAGCCCTCTTGATGCCTTGGTCGGGCTACCACCCCCAAGAAGGGTCTGAGTGTAAGAGCATAGTTGCCATCCAGGTCTCGAGACCAGGAAATATCCAAACAACCCTCATGATGCCTTGGTCGGGCTACCACCCCCAAGAAGGGTCTGAGTGTAAGAGCATAGTTGCCATCCTGTTCTCGAGACCAGGAAATAGCTAGACAGCCATCCTGATGCCTTGGTCGGGCTACCACCCCTAAGAAGATTCTGAGTGTAGGAGCATAGTTGCCATCCAGTTCTCGAGACCAGGAAGTAGCTAAAATGCCTTCCTGATGCCTTGGTCGGGCTACCACCCCCAAGAACGGTCTGAGTGTAAGAGCATAGTTTCCATCATGCTCTCGAGACCAGGAAATAGCTAAACAGCCCTCCTGATGCCTTGGTCGGGCTACCACCCCTAAGAAGGTTCTGAGTGTAAGAGCATGGTTGCCATGCAGATCTCGAGACCAGGAAGTAGCTAAAAAGCCCTCGTGATGCCTTGGTTGGGCTACCACCCCTAAAAAGGGTCTAAGTGTAAGAGCATAGTTGCCATCCAGATCTCGAGATCAGGAAATATATAAACAACCCTCCTGATGCCTTGGTCGGGCTACCACCCCCAAGAAGGGTCTGAGTGTAAGAGCATAGTTGCCATCCAGATCTCGAGACAAGGAAATAGCTAAACAACCCTCCTGATGCCTTGGTCGGGCTACCACCCCCAAGAAAGGTCTGAGTGTAAGAGTATAGTTGCCATCAAGATTTCGAGACCAGGAAATAGCTAAATATCCCTCCTGATTCCTTGGTCGGGCTACCACCCCCAAAAGGGTCTGAGTGTAAGAGCATAGTTGCCATCTAGATCTCGAGACCAAGAAATAGCTAAACAACCATCCTGATTCCTTGGTCGGGCTACCACCTCCAAGAAGGGTCTGAGTGTAAGAGCGTAGTTGTAATTTAGATCTCTAGACCAGGAAATAGCTAAATAACCCTCCTGATGCCTTGGTCGGGCTACAACCCCAAAGAAGGGTCTGAGTGTAAGAGCATAGTTGCCATCCTGTTCTCGAGACCAGGAAATAGCTAAACAGCCCTCCTAATGCCTTGGTCGGGCTACCACCCCCAAGAAGGGTCGAATGTAAGAGCATAGTTGCCATCCAGATCTCTAGACCAGGAAGTATCTATAGAGCCCTCATGATGCCTTGGTAGGGCTACCACCCCCAAGAAGGGTCTGAGTGTAAGAGCATAGTTGCCATCCAGTTCTCGAGACCAGGAAATAGCTAAACAACCATCATGATGCCTTGGTCGGACTACCACCACTAAGAAGGTTCTGAGTGTAAGAGCATAGTTGCCATCCAAATCTCGAAACCAGGAAGTAGCTAAACAGCCCTCCTGATGCCTTGGTCGGGCTACCACGCCCAAGAAGGGTCTGAGTGTAAGAGCATAGTTGCCATCCAGATCTCGAGACCAGGAAATAGCTAAACAGCCCTCCTGATGCCCCGGTCGGGCTACCACCCCCATGAAGGGTCTAAGTATAAGAGCATAGTTGCCATCCAGATCTCAAGACCAGGAAATAACTAAACAACCCTCCTGTTGCCTTGGTCGGGCTACCACCCCAAGAAGGGTCTGAGTGTAAGAGCATAGTTGCCATCCAGGTCTCGAGACCAGGAAATAGCCAAACAACCCTCATGATGCCTTGGTTGGGCTACCACCCCCAAGAAGGGTCTGAGTGTAAGAGCATAGTTGCCATCCAGATCTCGAGACCAGGAAATAGCTAAACAACCGTCCTGATGCCTTGTCGGGCTACCACCCCCAAGAAGGGTCTGAGTGTAAGAGCATAGTTGCCATCTAGATCTCTAGACCAGGAAATAGCTAAACAACCCTCCTGATGGCTTGATCGGGCTACCACCCCCAAGAAGGGTCTGAATGTAGGAGCATAGTTGCCATCCAGATCTCAAGACCAGGAAATAGCTAAACAGCCCTCCTAAAGCCTTGGTCGGGCTACCACCCCCAAGAAGAATCGAGTGTAAGAGCATAGTTGCCGTCCAGATCTCGAGACCAGGAAATAGATAAACATCCCACTTGATGTCAAGGTCGGGCTTCCACCCCCAAGATGGGTCTGAGTGTAAGAGCATAGTTACCATCTAGATCTCGAGACCAGGAAATAGCTAAACAGCCCTCCTAAAGCCTTGGTCGGGCTACCACCCCCAAGAAGAATCGAGTGTAAGAGCATAGTTGCCGTCCAGATCTCGAGACCAGGAAATAGCTAAACAGCCCACCTGATGCCTAGGTCGGGCTTCCACCCCCAAGATGGGTCTGAGTGTAAGAGCATAGTTGCCATCTAGATCTCGAGACCAGGAAATAGCTAAACAGCCGTCTTGATGCCTTTTTCTGGCTACCACCCCTAAGAAGGGTCAGAGTGTAAGAGCATAGTTGCCATCAAGATCTCAAAACCGGCAAATAGCTAAACAGCCCTTCTGAAGCCTTGGTCGGGCTACCACCGCCAATAAGGGCCTGAGGGTAAGAGCGTAGTGGCCATCCTGATCTTAAGACCAGGAAATAGCTAAATAGCCTTCCTAATGCCTTGGTCGGGCTACCAACCCCAAGAAGGGTCCGAGTGTAAGAGCATAGTTGACATCCAGGGCTCGAGACTAGGAAATAGCTAAACAGCCTTCCTGTTGACTTTTTCGGGCTACCAACCCCAAGAAGGGTCTAAGTGTAAGTGCATTGCCATCCAGATCACGAGACATGGAAATAGCTAAACAACCCTCCTATGCCTTGGTCGGGCTACCTCCCCCAAGAAGGGTCTGAGTGTAAGAGCATAGTTGCCATCCAGATCTTGAGACCAGGAAAAAAAGCTAAACAGCTATCCTGATGCCTTGGTCGGGCTACCATCCCCATGAAGGGTCTGAGTGTAAGAGCATAGTTGCCATCCAGGTCTCGAGACCAGGAAATAGTCAAACAACCCTCATGATGCCTTGGTCAGGCTACCACCCCCAAGAAGGGTCTGAGTGTAAGAGCATAGTTGCCATCTAGATCTCGAGACCAGGAAATAGCTAAACAACCGTCCTGATGCCTTGTCGGGCTACCACACCCAAGAAGGGTCTAAGTGTAAGAGCATAGTTGCCATCTAGATCTCTAGACCAGGAAATAGCTAAACAACCCTCCTGATGCCTTGGTCGGGCTACCACCCCCAAGAAGGGTCTGAGTGTAAGAGCATAGTTGCCATCCTGTTCTCGAGACCAGGAAATAGCTAAACAGCCCTCCTGATGCCTTGGTCGGACTACCACCACTAAGAAGGTTCTGAGTGTAAGAGCATAGTTGCCATCCAAATCTCGAAACCAGGAAGTAGCTAAACAGCCCTCCTGATGCCTTGGTCGGGCTACCACGCCCAAGAAGGGTCTGAGTGTAAGAGCATAGTTGCCATCCAGATCTCGAGACCAGGAAATAGCTAAACAGCCCTCCTGATGCCCCGGTCGGGCTACCACCCCCATGAAGGGTCTGAGTATAAGAGCATAGTTGCCATCCAGATCTCAAGACCAGGAAATAGCTAAACAAACCTCCTGTTGCCTTGGTCGGGCTACCACGAACAAGAAAGGTCTGAGTGTAAGAGCATAGTTGCAATCCAGATCTCGAGACCAGGAAGTAAACAACCCTCCTGATGCCTTGGTCGGGCTACCGCCCCCAAGAAGGGTCTGAGTGTAAGAGCATAGTTGCCATCAAGATCTCGAGACCGAGAAATAGCTAAACGGCTTTCCTGATGCCTTGGTCGGGCTACAACCCCCAAGAAGGGCCTGAGTGTAAGAGCATAGTGGCCATCCAGATCTTGAGACTAGGAAATAGCTAAATAGCCCTCATAATGCCTTGGTCGGACTACCAACCCAAAGAAGGGTCCGAGTGTAAGAGCATAGTTGACATCCAGATCTCGAGACTAGGAAATAGCTAAACAGCCTTCCTGTTTCCTTTTTCGGGCTACCAACCCCAAGAAGGGTCTAAGTGTAAGAGCATTGCCATCCAGATCTCGAGACCTGGAAATAGCTAAACAACCGTCCTGATGCCTTGGTCAGGCTACCACCCCAAGAAGGGTCTGAGTGTAAGAGCATAGTTGCCATCCAGGTCTCGAGACCAGGAAATAGCCAAACAACCCTCATGATGCCTTGGTTGGGCTACCACCCCCAAGAAGGGTCTGAGTGTAAGAGCATAGTTGCCATCCAGATCTCGAGACCAGGAAATAGCTAAACAACCGTCCTGATGCCTTGTCGGGCTACCACCCCCAAGAATTGTCTGAGTGTAAGAGCATAGTTGCCATCTAGATCTCTAGACCAGGAAATAGCTAAACAACCCTCCTGATGGCTTGATCGGGCTACCACCCCCAAGAAGGGTTTGAGTGTAGGAGCATAGTTGCCATCCAGATCTCGAGACCAGGAAATAGCTAAACAGCCCTCCTAAAGCCTTGGTCGGGCTACCACCCTCAAGAAGAATCGAGTGTAAGAGCATATTAGCCGTCCAAATCTCGAGACCAGGAAATAGATAAACAGCCCACTTGATGCCAAGGTCGGGCTTCCACCCCCAAGATGGGTCTGAGTGTAAGAGCATAGTTACCATCTAGATCTCGAGACCAGGAAATAGCTAAACAGCCCTCCTAAAGCCTTGGTCGGGCTACCACCCCCAAGAAGAATCGAGTGTAAGAGCATAGTTGCCGTCCAGATCTCGAGACCAGGAAATAGCTAAACAGCCCACCTGATGCCTAGGTCGGGCTTCCACCCCCAAGATGGGTCTGAGTGTAAGAGCATAGTTGCCATCTAGATCTCGAGACCAGGAAATAGCTAAACAGCCGTCTTGATGCCTTTTTCTGGCTACCACCCCTAAGAAGGGTCAGAGTGTAAGAGCATAGTTGCCATCAAGATCTCAAAACCGGCAAATAGCTAAACAGCCCTTCTGAAGCCTTGGTCGGGCTACCACCCCCAATAAGGGCCTGAGGGTAAGAGCGTAGTGGCCATCCTGATCTTAAGACCAGGAAATAGCTAAATAGCCTTCCTAATGCCTTGGTCGGGCTACCAACCCCAAGAAGGGTCCGAGTGTAAGAGCATAGTTGACATCCAGGGCTCGAGACTAGGAAATAGCTAAACAGCCTTCCTGTTGACTTTTTCGGGCTACCAACCCCAAGAAGGGTCTAAGTGTAAGTGCATTGCCATCCAGATCTCGAGACATGGAAATAGCTAAAAAACCCTCCTATGCCTTGGTCGGGCTACCTTCCCCAAGAAGGGTCTGAGTGTAAGAGCATAGTTGCCATCCAGATCTTGAGACCAGGAAAAATAGCTAAACAGCTATCCTGATGCCTTGGTCAGGCTACCATCCCCAAGAAGGGTCTGAGTGTAAGAGCATAGTTGCCATCCAGGTCTCGAGACCAGGAAATAGCCAAACAACCCTCATGATGCCTTGGTCAGGCTACCTCCCCCAAGAAGGGTCTGAGTGTAAGAGCATAGTTGCCATCCAGATCTTGAGACCAGGAAAAATAGCTAAACAGCTATCCTGATGCCTTGGTCGGGCTACCATCCCCAAGAAGGGTCTGAGTGTAGGAGCATAGTTGCCATCCAGATCTCGAGACCAGGAAATAGCTATACAGCCCTCCTAAAGCCTTGGTCGGGCTACCACCCCCAAGAAGAGTCGAGTGTAAGAGCATAGTTGCCGTCCAGATCTCGAGACCAGGAAATAGCTAAACAGCCCACCTGATGCCTAGGTCGGGCTTTCACCCCCAAGAAGGGTCTGAGTGTAAGAGCATTGTTGCCATCTAGATCTCGAGACCAGGAAATAGCTAAACAGCCCTCCTGATGCCTTTTTCGGGCTACCACCCCCAAGAAGGGTCTGAGTGTAAGAGCATAGTTGCCATCAAGATTTCAAGACCGAGAAATAGCTAAACAGCTCTCCTAATGCCTTGGTCGGGCTACCACCCACAAGAAGGGCCTGAGTGTAAGAGCGTAGTGGCCATCCAGATCTTCAGACCAGGATCTAGCTAAATAGCCTTCCTAATTCCTTAGTCGGGCTACCAACCCCAAGAAGGGTCCGAGTGTAAGAGCATAGTTGACATCCAGATCTCGTGACTAGGAAATAGCTAAACAGCCTTCCTGTTGCCTTTTTCGGGCTACCAACCCCAAGAAGGGTCTAAGTGTAAGAGCATTGCCATCCAGATCTAGAGACCTGGAAATAGCTAAATAACCCTCCTTATGCCTTGGTCGAGCTACCTCCCCCAAGAAGGGTTTGAGTGTAAGAGCATAGTTGCCATCCAGATCTCGAGATTAGGAAATAGCTAAACAGCCCTCCTAAAGCCTTGGTCGGGCTACCACCCCCAAGAAGAGTCGAGTGTAAGAGCATAGTTGCCATCCAGATCTCGAGACCAGGAAATAGCTAAACAGCCCACCTGATGCCTAGGTCGGGCTTCCACCCCCTAGATGGGTCTGAGTGTAAGAGTATAGTTGCCATCTAGATCTCGAGACCAGGAAATAGCTAAACAGCCCTCTTGATGCCTTTTTCGGGCTACCACCCCTAAGAAGGGTCTAAGTGTAAGAGCAAAGTTGCCATCAAGATCTCAAAATCGGCAAATAGCTAAACAGCCCTCATGATGCCTTGGTCGGGCTACCAACCCCAAGAAGGGCCTGAGTGTAAGAGCGTAGTGGCCATCCAGATCTTAAGACCAGGAAATAGCTAAATAGCCTTCCTAATGCCTTGGTCGGGCTACCAACCCCAAGAAGGGTCCGAGTGTCAGAGCATAGTTGACATCCAGATCTCGAGACTAGGAAATAGCTAAACAGCCTTCCTGTTGACTTTTTCGGGCTACCAACCCCAAGAAGGGTCTAAGTGTAAGAGCATTGCCATCCAGATCTCGAGACCTTGAAATAGCTAAACAGCCCTCCTGATGCCTTGGTCGGGCTACCACGCCCAAGAAAGGTCTGAGTGTAAGAGTATAGTTACAATCCAGATCTCGAGACCAGGAAGTAAACAACCCTCCTGATGCCTTGGTCGGGCTACCGCCCCCGTGAAGGGTCTGAGTGTAAGAGCATAGTTGCCATCAAGATCTCGAGACCGAGAAATAGCTAAACAGCCGTCCTGATGCCTTGGTCGGGCTACAACCCCCAAGAAGGGCCTGAGTGTAAGAGCATAGTGACCATCCAGATCTTGAGACTAGGAAATAGCTAAATAGCCCTCCTAATGCCTTGGTCGGGCTACCAACCCAAAGAAGGGTCCGAGTGTAAGAGCATAGTTGACATCCAGATCTCGGGACTAGGAAATAGCTAAACAGCCTTCCTGTTGCCTTTTTCGGGCTACCAACCCCAAGAAGGGTCTAAGTGTAAGAGCATTGCCATCCAGATCTCGAGACCTGGAAATAGCTAAACAACCCTCCTTATGCCTTGGTCGGGCTACCTCCCCCAAGAAGGGTCTGAGTGTAAGAGCATAGTTACCATCCAGATCTTGAGACCAGGAAAAATAGCTAAACAGCCCTCTTGATGCCTTGGTCGGGCTACCATCCCCAAGAAGGGTCTGAGTGTAAGAGCATAGTTGCCATCCAGGTCTCGAGACAAGGAAATAGCCAAACAACCCTCATGATGCCTTGGTCAGGCTACCACCCCCAAGAAGGGTCTGAGTGTAAGAGCATAGTTGCCATCCAGATCTCGAGACCAGGAAATAGCTAAACAACCGTCCTGATGCCTTGTCGGGCTACCACCCCTAAGAAGGGGCTGAGTGTAAGAGCATAGTTGCCATCTAGATCTCGAGACCAGGAAATAGGTAAACAACCATCATGATGCCTTGTTCGGGCTACCACCCCCAAGAAGGGTCTGAGTGTAAGAGCATAGTTGCCATCTACATCTCTAGACCAGGAAATAGATAAACAACCCTCCTGATGGCTTGATCAGGCTACCACCCCCAAGAAGGGTCTGAGTGTAGGAGCATAGTTGCCATCCAGATCTCGAGACCAGAAAATAGCTAAACAGCCCTCCTAAAGCCTTGGTCGGGCTACCACCCCCAAGAAGAGTCGAGTTTAAGAGCATAGTTGCCGTCCAGATCTCGAGACCAGGAAATAGCTAAACAGCCCACCTGATGCCTAGGTCGGGCTTTCACCCCCAAGAAGGGTCTGAGTGTAACAGCATAGTTGCCATCTAGATCTCGAGACCAGGAAATAGCTAAACAGCCCTCCTGATGCCTTTTTCGGGCCACCACCCCCAAGAAGGGTCTGAGTGTAAGAGCATAGTTGCCATCAAGATCTCAAGACCTAGAAATAGCTAAACAGCCCTCATGATGCCTTGGTCGGGCTACCACCCCCAAGAAGGGCCTGAGTGTAAGAGCGTAGTGGCCATCCAGATCTTCAGACTAGGAAATAGCTAAATAGCCTTCCTAATGCCTTAGTCGGGCTACCAACCCCAAGAAGGGTCCGAGTGTAAGAGCATAGTTGACATCCAGATCTCGAGACTAGGAAATAGCCAAACAGCCTTCCTGTTGCCTTTTTCGGGCTTCCAACCCCAAGAAGGGTCTAAGTGTAAGAGCATTGCCATCCACATCTCGAGACCTGGAAATAGCTAAACAACCCTCCTTATGCCTTGGTCGGGCTACCTCCCCCAAGAAGGGTTTGAGTGTAAGAGCATAGTTTCCATCCAGATCTCAAGATCAGGAAATAGCTAAACAGCCCTCCTAAAGCCTTGGTCGGGCTACCACCCCCAAGAAGAGTCGAGTGTAAGAGCATAGTTGCCGTCCAGATCTCGAGACCAGGAAATAGCTAAACAGCCCACCTGATGCCTAGGTCGGGCTTCCACCCCCAAGATGGGTCTGAGTGTAAGAGCATAGTTGCCATCGAGATCTCGAGACCAGGAAATAGCTAAACAGCCCTCTTGATGCCTTTTTCGGGCTACCACCCCCAAGAAGGGTCTGAGTGTAAGAGCATAGTTGCCATCAAGATCTTAAGACCGAGAAATAGCTAAACAGCCCTCCTGATGCCTTGGTCGGGCTACCACCCCCAAGAAGGGCCTGAGTGTAAGACCGTAGTGGCCATCCAGATCTTCAGACCAGGAAATAGCTAAATAGCCTTCCTAATGCCTTGGTCGGGATACCAACCCCAAGAAGGGTCCGAGTGTAAGAGCATAGTTGACATCCAGATCTCGAGACTAGGAAATAGCTAAACAGCCTTCCTGTTTCCTTTTTCGGGCTACCAACCCCAAGAAGGGTCTAAGTGTAAGAGCATTGCCATCCAGATCTCGAGACCCAGAAATAGCTAAACAACCCTCCTTATGCCTTGGTCGGGCTACCTCCCCCAAGAAGGGTGTGAGTGTAAGAGCATAGTTGCCATCCAGATCTCGAGATCAGGAAATAGCTAAACAACCCTCATGACGCCTTGGTCGGGCTACCAGCCCCAAAAAAGGTCTAAGTGTAAGAGCATAGTTGCCATCCAGATCTCGAGACCAAGAAATAGCTAAACAACCCTCATGATGCCTTGGTCGGGCTACCACCCCCAAGAAGGGTCTCAGTGTAAGAGCATAGTTGCCATCCAGATCTCGAGACCAGGAAATAACTAAACAACCCTCCTAATGCCTTAGTCGGGCTACCATCCCCAAGAAGGGTCTGAGTGTAAGAGCATAGTTGACATCCAGATCTCGAGACCAGGAAATAGCTAAACAGCCCTCCTAATGCCTTGGTCGGGCTACCGTCCCCAAGAAGGGTCTGAGTGTAAGAGCATAGTTGACATCCAAATCACGAGACCAGGAAGTAGCTAAACAGCCCTCCTGATGCCTTGGTCGGGCTACCACCCCCATGAAGGGTCTAAGGGTAAGAGCGTAGTTGACATCCAGATCTCGAGACCAGGAAATAGCTAAACAGCCCTCCTAATGCCTTGGTGGGGCTCCCTCCCCCAAGAAGGGTCTGAGTGTAAGAGCATAGTTGCCATCCAGATCTCGAGATCAGGAAATAGCTAAACAACCCTCATGACGCCTTGGTCGGGCTACCACCCCCAAAAAAGGTCTAAGTGTAAGAGCATAGTTGCCATCTAGATCTCGAGACCAAGAAATAGCTAAACAACCCTCCTGATGCCTTGGTCGGGCTACCACCCCTAAGTAGGGTCTCAGTGTAAGAGCATAGTTGCCATCCAGATCTCGAGACCAGGAAATAACTAAACAGCCCTCCTAATGCCTTGGTCGGGCTACCATCCCCAAGGATGGTCTGAGTGTAAGAGCATAGTTCACATCCATATCTCGAGACCAGGAAATAGCTAAACATCCCTCCTAATGCCTTGGTCGGGCTACCATCCCCAAGAAGGGTCTGAGTGTAAGAGTGTAGTTGCCGTCCAGATCTCGAGACCAGGAAATAGCTAAACAGCCCTCCTGATGCCTTGGTCGGGCTACCACCCCCATGAAGGGTCTAAGGGTAAGAGCATAGTTGACATCCAGATCTCGAGACCAGAAAATAGCTAAACAGCCCTCATAATGCCTTGATCGGGCTACCACCCCCAAGAAGGGTCTGAGTGTAGGAGCATAGTTGCCATCGAGATCTCGAGACCAGGAAATAGCTAAACAGCCCTCCTAAAGCCTTGGTCGGGCTACCACCCCCAAGAAGGGTCTGAGTGTAGGAGCATAGTTACCGTCCAGATCTCGAGACCAGGAAATAGCTAAACAGCCCTCCTAATGCCTTGGTCGGGCTACCATCCCCAAGAAGGATCTGAGTGTAAGAGTATAGTTGCCGTCTAGATCTCGAGACCGAGAAATAGCTAAACAGCCCTCCTGATGCCTTGGTCGGGCTACAACCCCCAAGAAGGGTCTCAGTGTAAGAGCATAGTTGCCATCCAGATCTCGAGACCATGAAATAGCTAAACAGCCCTTCTAATGCCTTTGTCGGGCTACCATCCCCAAGAAGGGTCTGAGTGTAAGAGCATAGTTGACATCCAGATCTCGAGACCAGGAAATAGCTAAACAGCCCTCCTAATGCCTTGGTCGGGCTACCATCCCCAGGAAGGGTCTGAGTGTAACAGTGTAGTTGCCGTCCAGATCTCGAGACCAGGAAATAGCTAAACAGCCCTCCTGATGCCTTGGTCGGGCTACCACCCCCATGAAGGGTCTAAGGGTAAGAGCATAGTTGACATCCAGATCTCGAGACCAGGAAATAGCTAAACAGCCCTCCTAATGCCTTGTTCGGGCTACCATCCCCAAGAAGGGTCTGAGTGTAAGTGTATAGTTACCGTCCAGATCTCGAGACCAGGAAATAGCTAAACAGCCCTTCTAATGCCTGGTCGGGCTACCATCCCCAAGAAGGGTCTGAGTGTAAGAGTATAGTTGCCGTCCAGATCTCGAGACCAGGAAATAGCTAAACAGCCCTCCTCATTCCCCGGTCGGGCTACCACCCCCATGAGGGGTCTGAGTATAAGAGCATAGTTGCCATCCAAATCACGAGACCAGGAAGTAGCTAAACAGCCCTCCTGATGCCTTGGTCGGGCTACCACACCCAAGAAAGGTCTGAGTGTAAGAGCATAGTTACAATCCAGATCTCGAGACCAGGAAGTAAACAACCCTCCTGATGCCTTGGTCGGGCTACCGCCCCCGTGAAGGGTCTGAGTGTAAGAGCATAGTTGCCATCAAGATCTTGAGACCGAGAAATAGCTAAACAGCCCTCCTGATGCCTTGGTCGGGCTACAACCCCCAAGAAGGGCCTGAGTGTAAGAGCATAGTGACCATCCAGATCTTGAGACTAGGAAATAGCTAAATAGCCCTCCTAATGCCTTGGTCGGGCTACCAACCCAAAGAAGGGTCCGAGTGTAAGAGCATAGTTGACATCCAGATCTCGGGACTAGGAAATAGCTAAACAGCCTTCCTGTTGCTTTTTTCGGGCTACCAACCCCAAGAAGGGTCTAAGTGTAAGAGCATTGCCATCCAGATCTCGAGACCTGGAAATAGCTAAACAACCCTCCTTATGCCTTGGTCGGGCTACCTCCTCCAAGAAGGCTCTGAGTGTAAGAGCATAGTTGCCATCAAGATCTCGAGACCAGGAAATAGCTAAACAACCCTCATGATGCCTTAGTCGGGCTACCACCCCTGAAAAAGGTCTAAGTGTAAGAGCATAGTTGCCATCCAGATCTCGAGTCCAAGAAATAGCTAAACAACCCTCCTGATGCCTTGGTCGGGCTACCACCCCCAAGAAGGGTCTGAGTGTAAGAGCATAGTTGCCATCCAGATCTCGAGACCAGGAAATAGCTAAACAGCCCTCCTAAAGCCTTGGTCGGGCTACCACCCCCAAGAAGAGTCGAGTGTAAGAGCATAGTTACCGTCCAGATCTCGAGACCAGTAAATAGCTAAACAGCCCTCCTAATGCCTTGGTCAGGCTACCAACCCAAAGAAGGGTCCGAGTGTAAGAGCATAGTTGACATCCAGATCTCGAGACTAGGAAATAGCTAAACAGCCTTCCTGTTGCCTTTTTCGGGCTACAATCCCCAAGAAGGGTCTAAGTGTAAGAACATTGCCATCCAGATCTCGAGACCTGGAAATAGCTAAACAACCCTCCTTATGCCTTGGTCGGGCTACCTCCCCCAAGAAGGGTCTGAGTGTAAGAGCATAGTTGCCATCCAGATCTCGAGACCAGGAAATAGCTAAACAACCCTCATGATGCCTTAGTCGGGCTACCACTCCCGAAAAAGGTCTAAGTGTAAGAGTATAGTTGCCATCCAGATCTCGAGACCAAGAAATAGCTAAACAACCCTCCTGATGCCTTGGTCGGGCTACCACCCCCAAGAAGGGTCTGAGTGTAAGAGCATAGATGCCATCCAGATCTCGAGACCAGGAAATAGCTAAATAGCCCTCCTAATGCCTTGGTCGGGCTACCGTCCCCAAGAAGGGTCTGAGTGTAAGAGCATAGTTGACATCCAGATCTCGAGACCAGGAAATAGCTAAATAGCCCTCCTAATGCCTTGGTCGGGCTACCGTCCCCAAGAAGGGTCTGAGTGTAAGAGCATAGTTGACATCCAAATCACGAGACCAGGAAGTAGCTAAACAGCCCTCCTGATGCCTTGGTCGGGCTACCACACCCAAGAAAGGTCTGAGTGTGAGAGCATAGTTACAATCCAGATCTCGAGACCAGGAAGTAAACAACCCTCCTGATGCCTTTGTCGGGCTACCGCCCCCGCGAAGGGTCTGAGTGTAAGAGCATAGTTGCCATCAAGATCTCGAGACCGAGAAATAGCTAAACAGCCCTCCTGATGCCTTCGTCGGGCTACAACCCCCAAGAAGGGCCTGAGTGTAAGAGCATAGTGACCATCCAGATCTTGAGACTAGGAAATAGCTAAATAGCCCTCCTAATGCCTTGGTCGGGCTACCAACCCAAAGAAGGGTTCGAGTGTAAGAGCATAGTTGACATCCAGA
This sequence comes from Dipteronia sinensis, assembly GCA_033220585.1. NCBI lineage: Eukaryota > Viridiplantae > Streptophyta > Magnoliopsida > Sapindales > Sapindaceae > Dipteronia > Dipteronia sinensis. The sequence continues at coordinate 224,616 of JANJYJ010000975.1, forward strand.
TCTCGGGACTAGGAAATAGCTAAACAGCCTTCCTGTTGCTTTTTTCGGGCTACCAACCCCAAGAAGGGTCTAAGTGTAAGAGCATTGCCATCCAGATCTCGAGACCTGGAAATAGCTAAACAACCCTCCTTATGCCTTGGTCGGGCTACCTCCTCCAAGAAGGGTCTGAGTGTAAGAGCATAGTTGCCATCAAGATCTCGAGACCAGGAAATAGCTAAACAACCCTCATGATGCCTTAGTCGGGCTACCACCCCTGAAAAAGGTCTAAGTGTAGGAGCATAGTTGCCATCCAGATCTCGAGTCCAAGAAATAGCTAAACAACCCTCCTGATGCCTTGGTCGGGCTACCACCCCCAAGAAGGGTCTGAGTGTAAGAGCATAGTTGCCATCCAGATCTCGAGACTAGGAAATAGCTAAACAGCCCTCCTAAAGCCTTGGTCGGGCTACCACCCCCAAGAAGAGTCGAGTGTAAGAGCATAGTTACCGTCCAGATCTCGAGACCAGGAAATAGCTAAACAGCCCTCCTAATGCCTTGGTCAGGCTACCAACCCAAAGAAGGGTCCGAGTGTAAGAGCATAGTTGACATCCAGATCTCGAGACTAGGAAATAGCTAAACAGCCTTCCTGTTGCCTTTTTCGGGCTACCAACCCCAAGAAGGGTCTAAGTGTAAGAGCATAGTTGCCATCCAGATCTCGAGACCAGGAAATAGCTAAATAGCCCTCCTATTGCCTTGGTCGGGCTACCATCCCCAAGAAGGGTCTGAGTGTAAGAGCATAGTTGACATCCAGATCTCGAGACCAGGAAATAGCTAAACAGCCCTCCTAATGCCTTGGTCGGGCTACCATCCCCAAGAAGGGTCTGAGTGTAAGAGTATAGTTGCCGTCCAGATCTCGAGACCAGGAAATAGCTATACAGCCCTCCTGATGTCCCGGTCGGGCTACCACCCCTATGAAGGGTCTGAGTAAAAGAGCATAGTTGCCAAGCAAATCACGAGACCAGGAAGTAGCTAAACAGCCCTCCTGATGCCTTGGTCGGGCTACCACGCCCAAGAAAGGTCTGAGTGTAAGAGCATAGTTGCAATCCAGATCTCGAGACCAAGAAGTAAACAACCCTCCTGATGCCTTGGTCGGGCTACCGCCCCCATGAAGGGTCTGAGTGTAAGAGCATAGTTGCCATCAAGATCTCGAGACCGAGAAATAGCTAAACAGCCCTCCTAATTCCTTGGTCGGGCTACAACCCCCAAGAAGAGCCTGAGAGTAAGAGCATAGTGACCATCCAGATCTTGAGACTAGGAAATAGCTAAATAGCCCTCCTAATGCCTTGGTCGGGCTACCAACCAAAAGAAGGGTCCGAGTATAAGAGCATAGTTGACATCCAGATCTCGAGACTAGGAAATAGCAAAACAGCCTTCCTGTTGCCTTTTTCGGGATACCAACCCCAAGAAGGGTCTAAGTGTAAGAGCATTGCCATCCAGATCTCGAGACCTGGAAATAGCTAAACAACCCTCCTTATGCCTTGGTCGGGCTACCTCCCCCAAGAAGGGTCTGAGTGTAAGAGCATAGTTGCCATCCAGAACTCGAGACCAGGAAATAGCTAAACAACCCTCATGATGCCTTAGTCGGGCTACCACCCCCGAAAAAGATCTAAGTGTAAGAGCATAGTTGCCATCCAGATCTCGAGACCAAGAAATAGCTAAACAACCCTCCTAATGCCTTGGTCGGGCTACCACCCCCAAGAAGGGTCTGAGTGTAAGAGCAAAGTTGCCATCCAGATCTCGAGACCAGGAAATAGCTAAACAGCCCTCCTAAAGCCTTGGTCGGGCTACCACCCCCAAGAAGGGTCGAGTGTAAGAGCATAGTTACCGTCCAGATCCCGAGACCAGGAAATAGCTAAACAGCCCTCCTAATGCCTTGGTCGGGCTACCATCCCCAAGAAGGGTCTGAGTGTAAGAGTATAGTTGCCGTCCAGATCTCGAGACCAGGAAATAGCTAAACAACCCTCCTGATGCCCCGGTCGGGCTACCACCCCCATGAAGGGTCTGAGTATAAGAGCTTAGTTGCAATCTAGATCTCGAGACCAGGAAGTGGCTAAACAGCCCTCCTGATGCCTTGGTCGGGCTACCACGCCCAAGAAAGGTCTGAGTGTAAGAGCATAGTTGCAATCTAGATCTCGAGACCAGGAAGTAAACAACCCTCAAGATGCCTTGGTCGGGCTACCGCCCCCAAGAAGGGTCTGAGTGTAAGAGCATAGTTGCCATCAAGATCTCGAGACCGAGAAATAGCTAAACAGCCCTCCTGATGCCTTGGTCGGGCTACAACCCCCAAGAAGGGCCTTAGTGTAAGAGCATAGTGGCCATCCAGATCTTGAGACTAGGAAATAGCTAAATAGCCCTCCTAATGCCTTGGTCGGGCTACCAACCCAAAGAAGGGTCCGAGTGTAGGAGCATAGTTGACATCCAGATCTCGAGACTAGGAAATAGCTAAACAGCCTTCCTGTTGCTTTTTTCGGGCTACCAACCCCAAGAAGGGTCTAAGTGTAAGAGCATTGCCATCCAGATCTCGAGACCTGGAAATAGCTAAACAACCCTCCTTATGCCCTAGTCGGGCTACCTCCCCCAAGAAGGGTCTGAGTGTAAGAGCATAGTTGCCATCCTGATCTTGAGACCAGGAAAAATAGCTAAACAGCCCTCCTGATGCTTTAGTCGGGCTACCACCCCCAAGAAGGGTTTGAGTGTAAGAGCATAGTTGCCATCCAGGTCTCGAGACCAGGAAATAGCCAAACAACCCTCATGATGCCTTGGTCGGGCTACCACCCCCAAGACAGGTCTGAGTGTAAGAGCATAGTTGCCATCCAGATCTCGAGACCAGGAAATAGCTAAACAGCCCTCCTAATGCCTTGGTCGGGCTACCATCCCCAAGAAGGGTCTGAGTGTAAGAGTATAGTTGCCGTCCAGATCTCGAGACCAGGAAATAGCTAAACAACCATCCTGATGCCTTGTTCGGGCTACCACCTCTAAGAAGGGTCTGAGTGTAAGAGCATAGTTGCCATCTACATCTCTACACCAGGAAATAGCTAAACAACCCTCCTGATGGCTTGATCGGGCTACCACCCCCAAGAAGGGTCTGAGTGTAGGAGCATAGTTGCCATCCAGATCTCGAGACCAGGAAATAGCTAAACAGCCCTCCTAAAGCCTTGGTCGGGCTACCACCCCCAAGAAGAGTCGAATGTAAGAGCATAGTTGCGGTCCAGATCTCGAGACCAGGAAATAGCTAAACAGCCCACCTGATGCCTAGGTCGGGCTTTCACCCCCAAGAAGGGTCTGAGTGTAAGAGCATAGTTGCCATCTAGATCTCGAGACCATGAAATAGCTAAACAGCCCTCCTGATGCCTTTTTCGGGCTAGCACCCCCAAGAAGGGTCTGAGTGTAAGAGCATAGTTGCCATCAAGATCTCAAGACCGAGAAATAGCTAAACAGCCCTCCTGATGCCTTGGTCGGGCTACCACCCCCAAGAAGGGCCTGAGTGTAAGAGCGTAGTGGCCATCCAGATCTTAAGACTAGGAAATAGCTAAATAGCCTTCCCAATGCCTTGGTCGGGCTACCATCCCCAAGAAGGGTCTGAGTGTAAGAGTATAGTTACCGTCCAGATCTCGAGACCAGGAAATAGCTATACAGCCCTCCTGATGCCCCGGTCGGGCTACCACCCCCATGAAGGGTCTGAGTAAAAGAGCATAGTTGCCAAGCAAATCACGAGACCAGGAAGTAGCTAAACAGCCCTCCTGATGCCTTGGTCGGGCTACCAAGCCCAAGAAAGGTCTGAGTGTAAGAGCATAGTTGCAATCCAGATCTCGAGACCAAGAAGTAAACAACCCTCCTGATGACTTGGTCGGGCTACCGCCCCCATGAAGGTTCTGAGTGTAAGAGCATAGTTGCCATCAAGATCTCGAGACCGAGATATAGCTAAACAGCCCTCCTAATTCCTTGGTCGGGCTACCACCCCCAAGAAGGGCCTGAGAGTAAGAGCATAGTGACCATCCAGATCTTGAGACTAGGAAATAGCTAAATAGCCCTCCTAATGCCTTGGTCGGGCTACCAACCAAAAGAAGGGTCCGAGTATAAGAGCATAGTTGACATCCAGATCTCGAGACTAGGAAATAGCAAAACAGCCTTCCTGTTGCCTTTTTCGGGATACCAACCCCAAGAAGGGTCTAAGTGTAAGAGCATTGCCATCCAGATCTCGAGACCTGGAAATAGCTAAACAACCCTCCTTATGCCTTGGTCGGGCTACCTCCCCCAAGAAGGGTCTGAGTGTAAGAGCATAGTTGCCATCCAGATCTCGAGACCAGGAAATAGCTAAACAACCCTCATGATGCCTTAGTCGGGCTACCACCCCCGAAAAAGGTCTAAGTGTAAGAGCATAGTTGCCATCCAGATCTCGAGACCAAGAAATAGCTAAACAACCCTCCTGATGCCTTGGTCGGGCTACCACCCCCAAGAAGGGTCTGAGTGTAAGAGCAAAGTTGCCATCCAGATCTCGAGACCAGGAAATAGCTAAACAGCCCTCCTAAAGCCTTGGTCGGGCTACCACCCCCAAGAAGGGTCGAGTGTAAGAGCATAGTTACCGTCCAGATCCCGAGACCAGGAAATAGCTAAACAGCCCTCCTAATGCCTTGGTCGGGCTACCATCCCCAAGAAGGGTCTGAGTGTAAGAGTATAGTTGCCGTCCAGATCTCGAGACCAGGAAATTGCTAAACAACCCTCCTGATGCCCCGGTCGGGCTACCACCCCCATGAAGGGTCTGAGTATAAGAGCTTAGTTGCCATCCAAATCACGAGACCAGGAAGTAGCTAAACAGCCCTCCTGATGCCTTGGTCGGGCTACCACGCCCAAGAAAGGTCTGAGTGTAAGAGCATAGTTGCAATCTAGATCTCGAGACCAGGAAGTAAACAACCCTCATGATGCCTTGGTCGGGCTACCGCCCCCAGGAAGGGTCTGAGTGTAAGAGCATAGTTGCCATCAAGATCTCGAGACCGAGAAATAGCTAAACAGCCCTACTGATGCCTTGGTCGGGCTACAACCCCCAAGAAGGGCCTTAGTGTAAGAGCATAGTGGTCATCCAGATCTTGAGACTAGGAAATAGCTAAATAGCCCTCCTAATGCCTTAGTCGGGCTACCAACCCAAAGAAGGGTCCGAGTGTAAGAGCATAGTTGACATCCAGATCTCGAGACTAGGAAATAGCTAAACAGCCTTCCTGTTGCTTTTTTCGGGCTACCAACCCCAAGAAGGGTCTAAGTGTAAGAGCATTGCCATCCAGATCTCGAGACCTGGAAATAGCTAAACAACCCTCCTTATGCCCTGGTCGGGCTACCTCCCCCAAGAAGGGTCTGAGTGTAAGAGCATAGTTGCCATCCTGATCTTGAGACCAGGAAAAATAGCTAAACAGCCCTCCTGATGCTTTAGTAGGGCTACCACCCCCAAGAAGGGTCTGAGTGTAAGAGCATAGTTGCCATCCAGGTCTCGAGACCAGGAAATAGCCAAACAACCCTCATGATGCCTTGGTCGGGCTACCACCCCCAAGACAGGTCTGAGTGTAAGAGCATAGTTGCCATCCAGATCTCGAGACCAGGAAATAGCTAAACAACCGTCCTGATGCCTTGTCGGGCTACCACCCCCACGAAGGGGCTGAGTGTAAGAGCATAGTTGCCATCTAGATCTAGAGACCAGGAAATAGCTAAACCACCATCCTGATGCCTTGTTCGGGCTACCACCCCTAAGAAGGGTCTGAGTGAAAGAGCATAGTTGCCATCTACATCTCTAGACCAGGAAATAGCTAAACAACCCTCCTGATGGCTTGATCGGGCTACCACCCCCAAGAAGGGTCTGAGTGTAGGAGCATAGTTGCCATCCAGATCTCGAGACCAGGAAATAGCTAAACAGCCCTCCTAAAGCCTTGGTCGGGCTACCACCCCCAAGAAGAGTCGAATGTAAGAGCATAGTTACGGTCCAGATCTCGAGACCAGGAAATAGCTAAACAGCCCACCTGATGCCTAGGTCGGGCTTTCACCCCCAAGAAGGGTCTGAGTGTAAGAGCATAGTTGCCATCTAGATCTCGAGACCATGAAATAGCTAAACAGCCCTCCTGATGCCTTTTTCGGGCTACCACCCCCAAGAAGGGTCTGAGTGTAAGAGCATAGTTGCCATCAAGATCTCAAGACCGAGAAATAGCTAAATAGCCCTCCTGATGCCTTGGTCGGGCTACCACACCCAAGAAGGGCCTGAGTGTAAGAGCGTAGTGGCCATCCAGATCTTAAGACTAGGAAATAGCTAAATAGCCTTCCTAATGCCTTGGTCGGGCTACCAACCCCAAGAAGGGTCCGAGTGTAAGAGCATAGTTGACATCCAGATCTCGAGACTAGGAAATAGCTAAACAGCCTTCCTGTTGCCTTTTACGGGCTACCAACCCCAAGAAGGGTCTAAGGGTAAGAGCATTGCCATCCAGATCTCGAGACCTGGAAATAGCTAAATAACCCACATTATGCCTTGGTCGGGCTACCTCCCCCAAGAAGGGTCTGAGTGTAAGAGCCTAGTTGCCATCCAGATCTCGAGATCAGGAAATAGCTAAACAACCCTCATGACGCCTTGGTTGGGCTACCACCCACAAGAAGGGTCTCAGTGTAAGAGCATAGTTGCCATCCAGATCTCGAGACCAGGAAATAGCTAAACAGCCCTCCTAATGCCTTGGTCGGGCTACCATCCCCAAGAAGGGTCTGAGTGTAAGAGCATAGTTGACATCCAGATCTCGAGACCAGGAAATAGCTAAACAGCCCTCCTAATGCCTTGGTCGGGCTACCATCCCCAAGAAGGGTCTGAGTGTAAGAGTATAGTTGCCGTCCAGATCTCGAGACCAGGAAATAGCTAAACAACCCTCCTGATGCCTTGGTCGGGTTACCACCCCCATGAAGGGTCTAAGGGTAAGAGCATAGTTGACATCCAGATCTCGAGACCAGGAAATAGCTAAACAGCCCTCCTAATACCTTGGTCGGGCTACCATCCCCAAGAAGGGTCTGAGTGTAAGTGTATAGTTACCGTCCAGATCTCGAGACCAGGAAATAGCTAAACAGCCCTCCTAATGCCCCGGTCGGGCTACCACCCCCATGAAGGGTTTGAGTATAAGAGCGTAGTTGCCATCCAAATCACGAGACCAGGAAGTAGCTAAACAGCCCTCCTGTTGCCTTGGTCGGGTTACCACGCCCAAGAAAGGTCTGAGTGTAAGAGCATAGTTGCAATCCAGATCTCGAGACCAACAAGTAAACAACCCTCCTGATGCCTTGGTCGGGCTACCGCCCCCATGAAGGTTCTGAGTGTAAGAGCATAGTTGCCATCAAGATCTCGAGACCGAGAAATAGCTAAACAGCCCTCCTGATGCCTTGGTCGGGCTACAACCCCCAAGAAGGGCCTGAGTGTAAGAGCATAGTGACCATCCAGATCTTGAGACTAGGAAATAGCTAAATAGCCCTCCTAATGCCTTGGTCGGGCTACCAACCCAAAGAAGGGTCCGAGTGTAAGAGCATAGTTGACATCCAGATCTCGAGACAAGGAAATAGCCAAACAACCCTCATGATGCCTTGGTCGGGCTACCACCCCCAAGAAGGGTCTGAGTGTAAGAGAATATTTGCCATCCAGATCTCGAGACCAGGAAATAGCTAAACAACCATCCTAATGCCTTGTTCGGGCTACCACCCCCAAGAAGGGTCTGAGTGTAAGAGCATAGTTGCCATCTAGATCTCTATACCAATAAATAGCTAAACAACCCTCCTGATGGCTTGATCGGGCAACCACCCCCAAGAAGGGTCTGAGTGTAGGAGCATAGTTGCCATCCAGATCTCGAGACCAAGAAATAGCTAATCAGCCCTCCTGAAGCCTTGGTCGGGCTACCACCCCCAAGAAGAGTCGAGTGTAAGAGCATAGTTGCCGTCCAGATCTCGAGACCAAGAAATAGCTAAACAACCCTCCTAATGCCTTGGTAGGGCTACCACCCCCAAGAAGGGTCTGAGTGTAAGAGCATACTTGCCATCTAGATCTCGAGAAAAGGAAATAGCTAAACAGCCCTCCTGATGCCTTTTTCGGGCTACCAGCCCCAAGAAGGGTTTGAGTGTAAGAGCATAGTTGCCATCAAGATCTCAAGACCGGGAAATAGCTAAACAGCCCTCCTGATGCCTTGGTCGGGCTACCACCCCCAAGAAGGGCCTGAGTGTAAGAGCGTAGTGGCCATCCAGATATTAAGACCAGGAAATAGCTAAATAGCCTTCCTAATGCCTTGGTCGGGCTACCAACCCCAAGAAGGGTCCTAGTGTAAGAGCATAGTTGACATCCAGATCTCGATACTAGGAAATAGCTAAACAGCCTTCATGTTGCCTTTTTCGGGCTACCAACCCCAGGAAGGGTCTAAGTGTAAGAGCATTGCAATTCAGATCTCTAGACCTGGAAATATCTAAACAACCCTCCTTATGCCTTGGTCGGGCTACCTCCCCCAAGAAGGGTCTGAGTGTAAGAGCATAGTTGCCATCCAGATCTCGAGACCAGGAAATAGCTAAACAACTCTCATGATGCCTTAGTCGGGCTACCACCCCCGAAAAAGGTCTACGTGTAAGAGCATAGTTGCCATCCAGATCTCGAGACCAAGAAATAGCTAAACAACCCTCATGATGCCTTGGTCGGGCTACCACCCCCAAGAAGGGTCTGAGTGTAAGAGCATAGTTGCCATCCAGATCTCGAGACCAGGAAATAGCTAAACAGCCCTCCTAAAGCCTTGGTCGGGCTACCACCCCCAAGAAGAGTCGAGTGTAAGAGCATAGTTACCGTCCAGATCTCGAGACCAGGAAATAGTTAAACATCCCTTCTAATGCCTTGGTCGGGCTACCATCCCCAAGAAGGGTCTGAGTGTAAGAGTATAGTTGCCGCCCAGATCTAGAGACCATTAAATAGCTAAACAGCCCTCCTGATGCCCCGGTCGGGCTACCACCCCCATAAAGGGTCTAAGTATAACAGCACAGTTGCCATCCAAATCACGAGACCAGGAAGTAGCTAAACAGCCCTCCTGATGCCTTGGTCGGGCTACCACGCCCAAGAAAGGTCTGAATGTAAGAGCATAGTTGCAATCCAGATCTCAAGAGCAGCAAGTAAACAACCCTCATGATGCCTTGGTCGGGCTACCGCCTCCAAGAAGGGTCTGAGTGTAAGAGCATATTTGCCATCAAGATCTCGAGACCTAGAAATAGCTAAACAGCCCTCCTGATGCCTTGGTCGGGCTGCAACCCCCAAGAAGGGCCTTAGTGTAAGAGCATAGTGGCCATCCAGATCTTGAGACTAGGAAATAGCTAAATAGCCCTCCTAATGCCTTGGTCGGGCTACCAACCCAAAGAATGGTCCGAGTGTAAGAGCATAGTTGACATCCAGATCTCGAGACTAGGAAATAGCTAAACAGCCTTCCTGTTGCCTTTTTCGGGCTACCAACCCCAAGAAAGGTCTAAGTGTAAGAGCATTGCCATCCAGATCTCGAGACCTGGAAATAGCTAAACAACCCTCCTTATGCCTTGGTCGGGCTACCTCCCCCAAGAAGGGTCTGAGTGTAAGAGCATAGTTGCCATCCTGATCTTGAGACCAGGAAAAATAGCTAAACAGCCCTCCTGATGCTTTAGTCGGGCTACCACCCCCAAGAGGGGTCTGAGTGTAAGAGCATAGTTGCCATCCAGGTCTCGAGACCAGGAAATAGCCAAACAACCCTCATGATGCCTTGGTCGGGCTACCACCCCCAAGACAGGTCTGAATGTAAGAGCATAGTTGCCATCCAGATCTCGAGACCAGGAAATAGCTAAACAACCGTCCCGATGCCTTGTCGGGCTACCACCCCCAAGAAGGGGCTGAGTGTAAGAGCATAGTTGCCATCTAGATCTCGAGACCAGGAAATAGCTAAACAACCATCCTGATGCCTTGTTCGGGCTACCACCCCCAAGAAGGGTCTGAGTGTAAGAGCATAGTTGCCATCTACATCTCTAGACCAGGAAATAGCTAAACAACCCTCCTGATGGCTTGATCGGGCTACCACCCCCAAGAAAGGTCTGAGTGTAGGAGCATAGTTGCCATCCAGATCTCGAGACCAGGAAATAGCTAAACAGCCCTCCTAAAGCCTTGGTCGGGCTACCACCCCCAAGAAGAGTCGAGTGTAAGAGCATAGTTACGGTCCAGATCTCGAGACCAGGAAATAGCTAAACAGCCCTCCTGATGCCTTTTTCGGGCTACCACCCCCAAGAAGGGTCTGAGTGTAAGAGCATAGTTGCCATCAAGATCTCAAGACCGAGAAATAGCTAAACAGCCCTCCTGATGCCTTGGTCGGGCTACCACCCCCAAGAAGGGCCTGAGTGTAAGAGCGTAGTGGCCATCCAGATCTTAAGACTAGGAAATAGCTAAACAGCCCTCCTGAAGCCTTGGTCGGGCTACCACCCCCAAGAAGAGTCGAGTGTAAGAGCATAGTTGCCGTCCAGATCTCGAGACCAGGAAATAGCTAAACAGCCCACCTGATGCCTAGGTCGGGCTACCACCCCCAAGAAGGGTCTGAGTGTAAGAGCATAGTTGCCATCTAGATCTCGAGAAAAGGAAATAGCTAAACAGCCCTCCTGATGCCTTTTTTGGGCAACCAGCCCCAAGAAGGGTCTGAGTGTCAGAGCATAGTTGCCATCAAGATCTCAAGACCAGGAAATAGCTAAAGAGCCCTCCTGATGCCTTGGTCGGGCTACCACCCCCAAGAAGGGCCTGAGTGTAAGAGCGTAGTTGCCATCCAGATCTTAAGACCAGGAAATAGCTAAATAGCCTTCCTAATGCCTTGGTCGGGCTACCAACCCCAAGATGGGTCCGAGTGTAAGAGCATAGTTGACATCCAGATCTCGAGACTAGGGAATAGCTAAACAGCCTTCCTGTTGCCTTTTTCGGGCTACCAACCCCAGGAAGGGTCTAAGTGTAAGAGCATTGCCATTCAGATCTCGAGACCTGGAAATAGCTAAACAACCCTCCTTATGCCTTGGTCGGGCTACCTCCCCCAAGAAGAGTCTGAGTGTAAGAGCATAGTTGCCATCTAGATCTCGAGACCAGGAAATAGCTAAACAACCCTCCTGATGCTTTGGTCGGGCTACCACCCCCAAGAAGGGTCTGAGTGTAAGAGCATAGTTGCCCTCCAGATCTCGAGACCATGAAATAGCTCGATAGCCCTCCTGATGCCTTGATCGGGCTACCACCCCCAAGTAGGATCTGAGTGTAAGAGCATAGTTACCGTCCAGATCTCGAGACCTGGAAATAGCTAAACAGCCCTCCTAATGACTTGGTCGGGCTACCATCCCCAAAAAGGGTCTGAGTGTAAGAGTATAGTTGCCGTCCAGATCTCGAGACCAGGAAATAGCTAAACAGCCCTCCTGATGCCCCGGTCGGGCTACCACCCCCATGAAGGGTCTGAGTATAAGAGCATAGTTGCCATCCAAATCACGAGACCAGGAAGTAGCTAAACAGCCCTCTTGATGCCTTGGTCGGGCTACCACGCCCAAGAAAGGTCTGAGTGTAAGAGCATAGTTGCAATCCAAATCTCGAGACCAGGAAGTAAACAACCCTCATGATGCCTTGGTCGGGCTACCGCCCCCAAGAAGGGTCTGAGTGTAAGAGCATAGTTGCCATCCAGATCTCGAGACCGAGAAATAGCTAAACAGCCCTCCTGATGCCTTGGTCGGGCTACAACCCCCAAGAAGGGCCTTAGTGTAAGAGCATAGTGGCCATCCAGATCTTGAGACTAGGAAATAGCTAAATAGCCATCCTAATGCCTTGGTCGGGCTACAAACCCAAAGAAGGGTCCGTGTGTAAGAGCATAGTTGACATCCAGATCTCGAGACTAGGAAATAGCTAAACAGCCTTCCTGTTGCCTTTTTCGGGCTACCAACCCCAAGAAGGGTCTAAGTGTAAGAGCATTGCTATCCAGATCTCGAGACCTGGAAATAGCTAAACAACCCTCCTTATACCTTGGTCGGGCTACCTCCCCCAAGAAGGGTCTGAGTGTAAGAGCATAGTTGCCATCCAGATCTTGAGACCAGGAAAAATAGCTAAACAGCCCTCCTGATGCTTTAGTCGGGTTACCACCCCCAAGAAGGGTCTGAGTGTAAGAGCATAGTTGCCATCCAGGTCTCGAGACCAGGAAATAGCCAAACAACCCTCATGATGCCTTGGTCGGGCTACCACCCCCAAGACGGGTCTGAGTGTAAGAGCATAGTTGCCATCCAGATCTCGAGACCAAGAAATAGCTAAACAACCGTCCTGATGCCTTGTCGGGCTACCACCCCCAAGAAGGGGCTGAGTGTAAGAGCATAGTTTCCATCTAGATCTCGAGACCAGGAAATAGCTAAAAAACCAGCCTGATGCCTTGTTCGGGCTACCACCCCCAAGAAGGGTCTGAGTGTAAGAGCATAGTTGCTATCTACATCTCTAGACCAGGAAATAGCTAAACAACCCTCCTGATGGCTTGATCGGGCTACCACCCCCAAGAAGGGTCTGAGTGTAGGAGCATAGTTGCCATCCAGATCTCGAGACCAGGAAATAGCTAAACAGCCCTCCTAAAGCCTTGGTCGGGCTACCACCCCCAAGAAGAGTCGAGTGTAAGAGCATAGTTGCCGTCCAGATCTCGAGACCAGGAAATAGCTAAACAGCCCACCTGATGCCTAGGTCGGGCTTTCACCCCCAAGAAGGGTCTGAGTGTAAGAGCATAGTTGCCATCCAGATCTCGAGACCAGGAAATAGCTAAACAACTCTCATAATGCCTTAGTCGGGCTACCACACCCGAAAAAGGTCTAAGTGTAAGAGCATAGTTGCCATCCAGATCTCGAGATCAAGAAATAGCTAAACAACCCTCCTGATGCCTTGGTCGGGCTACCACCCCCAAGAAGGGTCTGAGTGTAAGAGCATAGTTGCCCTCCAGATCTCGAGACCATGAAATAGCTCGATAGCCCTCCTGATGCCTTGATCGGGCTACCACCCCCAAGTAGGATCTGAGTGTAAGAGCATAGTTACCGTCCAGATCTCGAGACCTGGAAATAGCTAAACAGCCCTCCTAATGCCTTGGTCGGGCTACCATCCCCAAAAAGGGTCTGAGTGTAAGAGTATAGTTGCCGTCCAGATCTCGAGACCAGGAAATAGCTATACAGCTCTCCTGATGCCCCGGTCGGGCTACCACCCCCATGAAGGGTCTGAGTATAAGAGCATAGTTGCCATCCAAATCACGAGACCAGGAAGTAGCTAAACAGCCCTCCTGATGCCTTGGTCGGGCTACCACGCCCAAGAAAGGTCTGAGTGTAAGAGCATAGTTGCAATCCAGATCTCGAGACCAGGAAGTAAACAACCCTCATGATGCCTTGGTCGGGCTACCGCCCCCAAGAAGGGTCTGAGTGTAAGAGCATAGTTGCCATCCAGATCTCGAGACCGAGAAATAGCTAAACAGCCCTCCTGATGCCTTGGTCGGGCTACAACCCCCAAGAAGGGCCTTAGTGTAAGAGCATAGTGGCCATCCAGATCTTGAGACTAGGAAATAGCTAAATAGCCCTCCTAATGCCTTGTTCGGGCTACAAACCCAAAGAAGGGTCCGAGTGTAAGAGCATAGTTGACATCCAGATCTCGAGACTAGGAAATAGCTAAACAGCCTTCCTGTTGCCTTTTTCGGACTACCAACCCCAAGAAGGGTCTAAGTGTAAGAGCATTGCTATCCAGATCTCGAGACCTGGAAATAGCTAAACAACCCTCTTTATACCTTGGTCGGGCTACCTCCCCCAAGAAGGGTCTGAGTGTAAGAGCGAAGTTGCCATCCAGATCTTGAGACCAGGAAAAATAGCTAAACAGCCCTCCTGATGCTTTAGTCGGGCTACCACCCCCAAGAAGGGTCTGAGTGTAAGAGCATAGTTGCCATCCAGGTCTCGAGACCAGGAAATAGCCAAACAACCCTCATGATGCCTTGGTTCGGCTACCACCCCCAAGACGGGTCTGAGTGTAAGAGCATAGTTGCCATCCAGATCTCGAGACCAAGAAATAGCTAAACAACCGTCCTGATGCCTTGTCGGGCTACCACCCCCAAGAAGGGGCTGAGTGTAAGAGCATAGTTTCCATCTAGATCTCGAGACCAGGAAATAGCTAAACAACTAGCCTGATGCCTTGTTCGGGCTACCACCCCCAAGAAGGGTCTGAGTGTAAGAGCATAGTTGCCATCTACATCTCTAGACCAGGAAATAGCTAAACAACCCTCCTAATGGCTTGATCGGGCTACCACCCCCAAGAAGGGTCTGAGTGTAGGAGCATAGTTGCCATCCAGATCTCGAGACGAGGAAATAGCTAAACAGCCCACCTGATGCCTAGGTCGGTCTTTCACCCCCAAGAAGGGTCTGAGTGTAAGAGCATAGTTGCCATCTAGATCTCGAGACCAGGAAATAGCTAAACAGCCCTCATGATGCCTTGGTCGGGCTACCACCCCCAAGACGGGTCTGAGTGTAAGAGCATAGTTGCCATCCAGATCTCGAGACCAGAAAATAGCTAAACAGCCCTCCTAAAGCCTTGGTCGGGCTACCAACCCCAAGAAGAGTCGAGTGTAACAGCATAGTTGCCGTCCAGATCTCGAGACCAGGAAATAGCTAAACAGCCCACCTGATGCCTAGGTCGGGCTTTCACCCCCAAGAAGGGTCTGAGTGTAAGAGCATAGTTGCCATCTAGATCTCGAGACCAGGAAATAGCTAAACAGCCCTCATGATGCCTTGGTCGGGCTACCACCCCCAAGACGGGTCTGAGTGTAAGAGCATAGTTGCCATCCAGATCTCGAGACCAAGAAATAGCTAAACAACCGTCCTGATGCCTTGTCGGGCTACCACCCCCAAGAAGGGGCTGAGTGTAAGAGCATAGTTTCCATCTAGATCTCGAGACCAGGAAATAGCTAAACAACTAGCCTGATGCCTTGTTCGGGCTACCACCCCCAAGAAGGGTCTGAGTGTAAGAGCATAGTTGCCAACTACATCTCTAGACCAGGAAATAGCTAAGCAACACTCCTGATAGCTTGATCGGGCTACCACCCCCAAGACGGGTCTGAGTGTAAGAGCATAGTTGCCATCCAGATCTCGAGACCAGAAAATAGCTAAACAGCCCTCCTAAAGCCTTGGTCGGGCTACCAACCCCAAGAAGAGTCGAGTGTAACAGCATAGTTGCCGTCCAGATCTCGAGACCAGGAAATAGCTAAACAGCCCACCTGATGCCTAGGTCGGGCTTTCACCCCCAAGAAGGGTCTAAGTGTAAGAGCATAGTTGCCATCTAGATCTCGAGACCAGGAAATAGCTAAACAGCCCTCCTGATGCCTTTTTCGGGCTACCACCCCCAAGAAGGGTCTGAGTGTAAGAGCATAGTTCCCATCAAGATCTCAAGACCGAGAAATAGCTAAACAGCCCTCCTGATGCCTTGGTCGGGCTACCACCCCCAAGAAGGGCCTAAGTGTAAGAGCGTAGTTGCCATCCAGATCTTAAGACCAGGAAATAGCTAAATAGCCTTCCTAATGCCTTGGTCGGGCTACCAACCCCAAGAAGGGTCCGAGTGTAAGAGCATAGTTGACATCCAGATCTCGAGACTAGAAAATAGCTAAACAGCCTTCCTGTTGCCTTTTTCGGGCTACCAACCCAAAGAAGGGTCTAAGTGTAAGAGCATTGCCATCCAGATCTCGAGACCTGGAAATAGCTAAACAACCCTCCTTATGCCTTGGTCGGGCTACCTCCCCCAAGAAGGGTCTGAGTGTAAGAGCATAGTTGCCATCCAGATCTCGAGATCAGGAAATAGCTAAACAACCCACATGACGCCTTGGTCGGGCTACCACCCCCAAAAAATGTCTAAGTATAAGAGCATAGTTGCCATCTAGATCTCGTGACCAAGAAATAGCTAAACAACCCTCCTGATGCCTTGGTCGGGCTACCACCCCCAAGAAGGGTCTCAGTGTAAGAGCATAGTTGCCATCCAGATCTCGAGACCAGGAAATAGCTAAACAGCCCTCCTAATGCCTTGGTCGGGCTACCATCCCCAAGAAGGGTCTGAGTGTAAGAGCATAGTTGACATCCAGATCTCGAGACCAGGAAATAGCTAAACAGCCCTCCTAATGCCTTGGTCGGGCGACCATCCCCAAGAAGGGTCTGAGTGTAAGAGTATAGTTGCCGTCCAGATCTCGACACTAGGAAATAGCTAAACAGCCCTCCTGATGCCTTGGTCGGGCTACCACCCCAATGAAGGGACTAAGGGTAAGAGCATAGTTGACATCCAAATCTCGAGACCAGGAAATAGCTAAACAGCCCTCATAATGCCTTGGTCGGGCTACCATCCCCAAGAAGGGTCTGAGTGTAAGTGTATAGTTACCGTCCAGATCTCGAGACCAAGAAATAGCTAAACAGCCCTCCTAATGCCTTGGTCGGGCTACCATCCCCAAGAAGGGTCTGAGTGTAAGAGTATAATTGCCGTCTAGATCTCGAGACCAGGAAATAGCTAAACAGCCCTCCTAATGCCCCGGTCGGGCTACCACCCCCATGAAGGGTCTGAGTATAAGAGCATAGTTGCTATTCAAATCACGAGACCAGGAAGTAGCTAAACAACCCTCCTGATGCCTTGGTCGGGCTACCACCCCCAAGAAGGGCCTGAGTGTAAGAGCGTAGTTGCCATCCAGATCCTAAGACCAGGAAATAGCTAAATAGCCTTCCTAATGCCTTGGTCGGGCTACCAACCCCAAGAAGGGTCCGAGTGTAAGAGCATAGTTGACATCCAGATATCGAGACTAGGAAATAGCTAAACAGCCTTCCTGTTGCCTTTTTCGGGCTACCAACCCCAAGAAGGGTTTAAGTGTAAGTTCATTGCCATCCAGATCTCGAGACCTGGAAATAGCTAAACAACCCTCCTTATGCCTTGGTCGGGCTACCTCCCCCAAGAAGGGTCTGAGTGTAAGAGCATAGTTGCCATCCAGATCTCGAGATCAGGAAATAGCTAAACAACCCACATGACGCCTTGGTCGGGCTACCACCCCCAAAAAATGTCTAAGTGTAAGAGCATAGTTGCCATCCAGATCTCGAGACCAAGAAATAGCTAAACAACCCTCCTGATGCCTTGGTCGGGCTACCACCCCCAAGAAGGGTCTCAGTGTAAGAGCATAGTTGCCATCCAGATCTCGAGACCAGGAAATAGCTAAACAGCCCTTCTAATGCCTTGGTCGGGCTACCAACCCCAAGAAGAGTCGAGTGTAACAGCATAGTTGCCGTCCAGATCTCGAGACCAGGAAATAGCTAAACTGCCCACCTGATGCCTAGGTCGGGCTTTCACCCCCAAGAAGGGTCTGAGTGTAAGAGCATAGTTGCCATCTAGATCTCGAGACCAGGAAATAGCTAAACAGCCCTCCTGATGCCTTTTTCGGGCTACCACCCCCAAGAAGGGTCTGAGTGTAAGAGCATAGTTCCCATCAAGATCTCAAGACCGAGAAATAGCTAAACAGCCCTCCTGATGCCTTGGTCGGGCTACCACCCCCAAGAAGGGCCTAAGTGTAAGAGCGTAGTTGCCATCCAGATCTTAAGACCAGGAAATAGCTAAATAGCCTTCCTAATGCCTTGGTCGGGCTACCAACCCCAAGAAGGGTCCGAGTGTAAGAGCATAGTTGACATCCAGATCTCGAGACTAGGAAATAGCTAAACAGCCTTCCTGTTGCCTTTTTCGGGCTACCAACCCAAAGAAGGGTCTAAGTGTAAGAGCATTGCCATCCAGATCTCGAGACCTGGAAATAGCTAAACAACCCTCCTTATGCCTTGGTCGGGCTACCTCCCCCAAGAAGGGTCTGAGTGTAAGAGCATAGTTGCCATCCAGATCTCGAGATCAGGAAATAGCTAAACAACCCACATGACGCCTTGGTCGGGCTACCACCCCCAAAAAATGTCTAAGTATAAGAGCATAGTTGCCATCTATATCTCGTGACCAAGAAATAGCTAAACAACCCTCCTGATGCCTTGGTCGGGCTACCACCCCCAAGAAGGGTCTCAGTGTAAGAGCATAGTTGCCATCCAGATCTCGAGACCAGGAAATAGCTAAACAGCCCTCCTAATGCCTTGGTCGGGCTACCATCCCCAAGAAGGGTCTGAGTGTAAGAGCATAGTTGACATCCAGATCTCGAGACCAGGAAATAGCTAAACAGCCCTCCTAATGCCTTGGTCGAGCGACCATCCCCAAGAAGGGTCTGAGTGTAAGAGTATAGTTGCCGTCCAGATCTCGACACTAGGAAATAGCTAAACAGCCCTCCTGATGCCTTGGTCGGGCTACCACCCCAATGAAGGGACTAAGGGTAAGAGCATAGTTGACATCCAAATCTCGAGACCAGGAAATAGCTAAACAGCCCTCATAATGCCTTGGTCGGGCTACCATCCCCAAGAAGGGTCTGAGTGTAAGTGTATAGTTACCGTCCAGATCTCGAGACCAAGAAATAGCTAAACAGCCCTCCTAATGCCTTGGTCGGGCTACCATCCCCAAGAAGGGTCTGAGTGTAAGAGTATAATTGCCGTCTAGATCTCGAGACCAGGAAATAGCTAAACAGCCCTCCTAATGCCCCGGTCGGGCTACCACCCCCATGAAGGGTCTGAGTATAAGAGCATAGTTGCTATTCAAATCACGAGACCAGGAAGTAGCTAAACAACCCTCCTGATGCCTTGGTCGGGCTACCACCCCCAAGAAGGGCCTGAGTGTAAGAGCGTAGTTGCCATCCAGATCCTAAGACCAGGAAATAGCTAAATAGCCTTCCTAATGCCTTGGTCGGGCTACCAACCCCAAGAAGGGTCCGAGTGTAAGAGCATAGTTGACATCCAGATATCGAGACTAGGAAATAGCTAAACAGCCTTGCTGTTGCCTTTTTCGGGCTACAAACCCCAAGAAGGGTTTAAGTGTAAGTTCATTGCCATCCAGATCTCGAGACCTGGAAATAGCTAAACAACCCTCCTTATGCCTTGGTCGGGCTACCTCCCCCAAGAAGGGTCTGAGTGTAAGAGCATAGTTGCCATCCAGATCTCGAGATCAGGAAATAGCTAAACAACCCACATGACGCCTTGGTCGGGCTACCACCCCCAAAAAATGTCTAAGTGTAAGAGCATAGTTGCCATCCAGATCTCGAGACCAAGAAATAGCTAAACAACCCTCCTGATGCCTTGGTCGGGCTACCACCCCCAAGAAGGGTCTCAGTGTAAGAGCATAGTTGCCATCCAGATCTCGAGACCAGGAAATAGCTAAACAGCCCTCCTAATGCCTTGGTCGGGCTACCACCCCCAAGAATGGTCTCAGTGTAAGAGCATAGTTGCCATCCAGATCTCGAGACCAGGAAATAGCTAAACAGCCCTCCTAATGCCTTGGTCGAGCTACCATCCCCAAGAAGGGTCTGAGTGTAAGAGCATAGTTGACATCCAGATCTCGAGACCAGGAAATAGCTAAACAGCCTTCCTGTTGCCTTTTTCGGGCTACCAACCCCAAGAAGGGTCTAAGTGTAAGAGCATTGCCATCCAGATCTCCAGACTTGGAAATAGCTAAACAACCCTCCTTATGCCTTGGTCCGTCTACCTCCCCCAAGAAGGGTCTGAGTGTTAGAGCATAGTTGCCATGCAGGTCTCGAGAATAGGAAATAGCTAAACAACCATCCTGATGCCTTGTTCGGGCTACCACCCTCAAGAAGGGTCTCAGTGTAAGAGCATAGTTGCCATCCAGATCTCTAGACCAGGAAATAGCTAAACAGCCCTCCTAATGCCTTGGTCGGGCTACCATCCCCAAGAATGGTCTGAGTGTAAGAGCATAGTTAACATCCAGATCTCGAGACCAGGAAATAGCTAAACAGCCATCCTAATGCCTTGGTCGGGCTACCATCCCCAAGAAGGGTCTGAGTGTAAGAATATAGTTGCCATCCAGATCTCGAGACCAGGAAATAGGTAAACAGCCCTCCTGATGCCTTGTTCGGGCTACCACCCCCAAGAAGGGACTGAGTGTAAGAGCATAGTTGCCATCTAGATCTCTAGACCAGGAAATAGCTAAACAACCCTCCTGCTGGCTTGATCGGGCTACCACCCCCAAGAAGGGTCCGAGTGTATGAGCATAGTTGACATCCAGATCTCGAGACCAAAAAATAGCTAAACAGCCCTCCTAATGCCTTGGTCGGGCTACCATCCCCAAGAAGGGTCTGAGTGTAAGAATATAGTTGCCGTCCAGATCTCGAGACCAGGAAATAGGTAAACAGCTCTCCTGATGCCTTGTTCGGGCTACCACCCCCAAGAAGGGACTGAGTGTAAGAGCATAGTTACCATCTAGATCTATAGACCAGGAAATAGCTAAACAACCCTCCTACTGGCTTGATCGGGCTACCACCCCCAAAAAGGGTCTGAGTGTAGGAGCATAGTTGCCATCCAGATCTCGAGACCAGGAAATAGCTAAACGGCCCTCCTAAAGCCTTTGTCGTGCTACCACCCCCAAGAAGAGTCGAGTAGAAGAGCATAGTTGCCGTCCAGATCTCGAGACCAGGAAATAGCTAAACAGCCCACCTGATGCCTTGGTCGGGCTACCACCCCCAAGAAGGGTCTGAGTGTAAGAGCAAAGTTGCCATCTAGATCTCGAGACCAGAAAATAGCTAAACAGCCCTCCTGATGCCTTTTTCGGGCTACCACCCCCAAGAAGGGTCTGAGTGTAAGAGCATAGTTGCCATCAAGATCTCAAGACCGGGAAATAGCTAAACAGCTGTCCTGATGCCTTGGTCGGGCTACCACCCCCAAGAAGGGCCTGAGTGTAAGAGCGTAGTGGCCATCCAGATCTTAAGACCAGGAAATAGCTAAATAGCCTTCCTAATGCCTTGGTCGGGCTACCAACCCCAAGAAGGGTCCGAGTGTAAGAGCATAGTTGACATCCAGATCTCGAGACTAGGAAATAGCTAAACAGCCTTCCTGTTGCCTTTTTCGGGCTACCAACCCCAAGAAGGGTCTAAGTGTAAGAGCATTGCCATCCAGATCTCGAGACCTGGATATAGCTAAACAACCCTCCTTATACCTTGGTCGGGCTACCTCGCCCAAGAAGGGTCTGAGTGTATGAGGATAGTTGCCATCCAGATCTCGAGACCAGGAAATAGCTAAACAACCCTCATGATGCCTTGGTCGGGCTACCACCCCCAAAAAGGGTCTAAGCATAAGAGCATAGTTGCCATCCAGATCTCGAGACCAAGAAATAGCTAAACAACCCTCCTGATGCCTTGGTCGGGCTACCACCCCCAAGAAAGGGTCTGAGTGTAAGAGCATAGTTGCCATCCAGATCTCGAGACCAGGAAATAGCTAAACAACCATCCTGATGCCTTGGTCGGGCTACCACCCCCAAGAAGTGTCTGAGTGTAAGAGCATAGTTGCCATCTAGATCTCGACACCAGGAAATAGCTAAACAACCGTCCTGATGGCTTGATCGGGCTAACACCCCCAAGAAGGGTCTGAGTGTAAGAGCATAGTTGCCATCCAGATCTCGAGACCAGGAAATAGCTGAACAGCCCTCCTAATGCCTTGGTCGGGCTACCACCCCTTAGAAGAGTGGAGTGTAAGAGCATAGTTGCCGTCTAGATCTCGAGACCATGAAATAGCTAAACAGCCCACCTGATGCCTAGGTTGGGTTACCACCCCCAAGAAGGGTCTGAGTGTAAGAGCATAGTTGCCATCTAGATCTCGAGACCAGGAAATAGCTAAATAGCCCGCCTGATGCCTTTTTCGGGCTACCACCCCCAAGAAGGGTCTGAGTGTAAGAGCATAGTTGCCATCAAGATCTCAAGACCGAAAAATAGCTAAACAGCCCTCCTATTGCCTTGGTCGGGCTACGACCCCCAAGAAGGGTCTGAGTATAAGAGCATAGTTGCCATCCAGATCTCGAGACCAGGAAAAAGCCAAACAGCCCTCCTGATGCCTTGGTCGAGCTACCACCCCCAAGAAGGGTCTAATTGTAAGAGCATAGTTGCCACCTAGATCACGAGACCAGGAAATAGCTAAACAGCCCTCCTGATGCCTTTGTCGGGCTACCACCCCAAGAAGGGTCTAAGGGTAAGAGTATAGTTGCCGTCCAGATCTCGAGACCAGGAAATAGATAAATAGCCCTTCAGATACCTTGGTCGGGCTACCACGCCTAAGAAGGGTCTGAGTGTAAGAGCATAGTTACCATCCAGATCTCGAGACCAGGAAGTAGCTAAATAGCCTAGCTGATGCCTTGGTCTGGCTACCACCCCCAAAAAGTGTCTGAGTGTAAGAGCATAGTTTCCATCTAGATCTCGAGACCAGGAAATTGCTAAACAACCCTCATGATGCCTTGGTCAGGCTACAACCCCCAAGAAGGGTCTGCGTGTAAGAGCATGGTTGCCATCAAGATCTTGAGACCGGGAAATAGCTAAACAACCCTCCTGATGCCTTGGTCGGGCTACCACCCCCAAGAAGGGTCTGAGTGTAAGAGCATAGTTGCCATCTAGATCTCGAGACCAGGAAATAGCTAAACAGCCCTCCTGAAGCCTTGGTCGGGCTACCACCCCCAAGAAGGGTCTGAGTGTAGGAGCATAGTTGCCATCCAGATCTCGAGACCAAGAAATAGCTAAACAGCTCTCCTGAAGCCTTGGTCGGGCTACCAACCCCAAGAAGGGTCCGAGTGTAAGAGCATAGTTGACATCCAGATCTCGAGACCAGGAAATAGCTAAACAGCCCTCCTATTGCCTTGGTCGGGCTACGACCCCCAAGAAGGGTCTGAGTATAAGAGCATAGTTGCCATCCAGATCTCGAGACCAGGAAAAAGCCAAACAGCCCTCCTGATGCCTTTTTCGGGCTACCACCCCCAAGAAGGGTCTGAGTGTAAGAGCATAGTTGCCATCAAGATCTCAAGACCGGGAAATAGCTAAACAATCCTCATGATGCCTTGGTCGGTCTGCCACCCCCAAGAAGGGTCTAAGTGTAAGAGCATAGTTGCCATCAAGATGTCGAGACCAGGAAAAAGCCAAACAACCCTCCTGATGCCTTGGTCGGGCTACCACCCCCAAGAAGGATCTGAGTGTAAGAGCATAGTTGCCATCCTGATCTCGAGACCAGGAAGTAGCTAAATAGCCTAGCTGATGCCTTGGTCTGGCTACCACCCCCAAAAAGGGTCTGAGTGTAAGAGCATAGTTTCCATCTAGATCTCGAGACCAGGAAATTGCCAAACAACCCTCATGATGCCTTGGTCAGGCTACAACCCCCAAGAAGGGTCTGAGTGTAAGAGCATGGTTGCCATCAAGATCTTGAGACCGGGAAATAGCTAAACAACCCTCCTGATGCCTTGGTCGGGCTACCACCCTCAGAAGGGTCTGCATGTAAGAGCATAGTTGCCATCCAGATCTCGGGACCAGGAAATAGTTAAACAACCCTCCTGATGCCTTGGTCGGGCTACAACCCCCAAGAAGTGTTTTTGTGTAAGAGCGTAGTTGCTATCCAGATCTCGAGACCAGGAAATAGCTAAACAACCCTTCTGATGCCTTGGTCGGGCTACCACCCCCAAGAAGGGTCTGAGTATAAGAGCATAGTTGCCATCCAGATCTCGAGACCAGGAAAAAGCCAAACAGCCCTCCTGATGCCTTGGTCGGGCTACCACCCCCAAGAAGGGTCTGAGTGTAAGAGCATAGTTACCACCTAGATCACGAGACCAGGAAATAGCTAAACAGCCCTCCTGATGCCTTTGTCGGGTTACCACCCCAAGAAGGGTCTAAGGGTAAGAGTATAGTTGCCGTCCAGATCTCGAGACCAGGAAATAGATAAACAGCCCTTCAGATACCTTGGTCGGGCTGCCACGCCCAAGAAGGGTCTGAGTGTAAGAGCATAGTTGCCATCCAGATCTCGAGACCAGGAAGTAGCTAAATAGCCTAGCTGATGCCTTGGTCTGGCTACCACCCCCAAGAAGGGTCTGAGTGTAAGAGCATAGTTGCCATCTAGATCTCGAGACCAGGAAATTGCTAAACAACCCTCATGATGCCTTGGTCAGGCTACAACCCCCAAGAAGGGTCTGAGTGTAAGAGCATGGTTGCCATCAAGATCTTGAGACCGGGAAATAGCTAAACAGCCCTCCTGATGCCTTGGTCGGGCTACCACCCCCAAGAAGGGTCTGAGTGTAAGAGCATAGTTGCCATCCAGGTTTGAGACCAGGAAATAGCCAAACAACCCTCATGATGCCTTGGTCAGGCTACCACCCCCAAGAAGGGACTGAGTGTAAGAGCATAGTTGCCATCCTGATCTCGAGACCAGGAAGTAGCTAAATAGCCCAGCTGATGCCTTGGTAGGGCTACCACCCTCAGAAGGGTCTGAATGTAAGAGCATAGTTGTCATCCAGATCTCGAGACCAGGAAATAGTTAAACAACCCTCCTGATGCCTTGGTCGGGTTACAACCCCCAAGAAGAGTTTTAGTGTAAGAGCGTAGTTGCCATCCAGATCTCGAGACTAGGAAATAGCTAAACAACCCTTCTGATGCCTTGGTCGGACTACCACCCCCAAGAAGGGTCTGAGTGTAAGAGCATAGTTGCCATCAAGATCTCGAGACCAGGAAATAGCTAAACAGCCCTCCTGATGCCTTGGTCGAGCTACCACCCCCAAGAAGGGTCTGAGTGTAAGAGCATAGTTGCCATCTAGATCTCTAGACCAGGAAATAGCTAAACAACCCTCCTGATGGCTTGATCGGGCTACCACCCCTAAGAAGGGTCTGAGTATAGGAGTATAGTTGCCATCCAGATCTCGAGAAAAGGAAATAGCTAAACAACCCTCCTTATGCCTTGGTCGGGCTACCTCCCCCAAGAAGGGTTTGAGTGTAAGAGCATAGTTTCCATCCAGATCTCAAGATCAGGAAATAGCTAAACAGCCCTCCTAAAGCCTTGGTCGGGCTACCACCCCCAAGAAGAGTCGAGTGTAAGAGCATAGTTGCCGTCCAGATCTCAAGACCAGGAAATAGCTAAACAGCCCACCTGATGCCTTGGTCGGGCTACCACCCCCAAGAAGGGTCTGAGTGTAAGAGCATAGTTGCCATCTAGATCTCGAGACCAGGAAATTGCTAAACAGCCCTCTTGATGCCTTTTCGGGCTACCACCCCCAAGAAGGGTCTGAGTGTAAGAGCATAGTTGCCATCAAGATCTCAAGACCGGGAAATAGCTAAACAACCCTCCTGATGCCTTGGTCGGGCTACCACCCCAAGAAGGGCCTGAGTGTAAAAGCGTAGTGGCCATCCAGATCTTAAGACCAGGAAATAGCTAAATAGCCTTCATAATGCCTTGGTCGGGCTACCAACACTAAGAAAGGTCCGAGTGTAAGAGCATAGTTGACATCCAGATCTCGAGACTAGGAAATAGCTAAACAGCCTTCATGTTGCCTTTTTCGGGCTACCAACCCCAAGAAAGGTCTAAGTGTAAGAGCATTGCCATCCAGATCTTGAGACCTGGAAATAGCTAAACAACCCTCCTTATGCCTTGGTCGGGCTACCTCCCCCAGGAAGGGTCTGAGTGTAAGAGCATAGTTGCCATCTAGATCTCGAGACCAGGAAATAGCTAAACAACCCTCCTGATGCCTTGGTCGGGCTACCACCCCCAAGAAGGGTCTGAGTGTAAGAGCATAGTTTCCATCCAGATCTCGAGACCAGGAAATAGCTAAACAACCATCCTGATGCCTTGGTCGGGCTACCACCCCCAAGAAGGGTCTGAGTGTAAGAGCATAGTTGCCATCTAGATCTCGAGACCCGGAAATAGCTAAACAACCGTCCTTAAGCCTTGGTAGGGCTACCTCCGCAAGAAGGGTCTGAGTGTAAGAGCATAGTTGGCATCTAGATCTCGAGACCAGGAAATAGCTAAACAACCAACCTTATGCCTTGGTCGGGCTACCACGCCCAAGAAGGGTCTGAGTGTAAGAGCATAGTTGCCATCCAGATCTCGAGACCAAGAAGTAGCTAAATAGCCCAGCTGATGCCTTGGTTGGGCTACCACCCCTTAGAAGGGTCTGAGTGTAAGAGCTTAGTTGCCATCTAGATCTCGAGACCAGGAAATAGCTAAACAGCCCTCCTGATGCCTTGGTCTGGCTACAACCCCCAAGAAGGGCCTGAGTGTAAGAGCATAGTGACCATCCAGATCTTGAGACTAGGAAATAGCTAAATAGCCCTCCTAATGCCTTGGTCGGGCTACCAACCCAAAGAAGGGTCCGAGTGTAAGAGAATAGTTGACATCCAGATCTCGAGACTAGGAAATAGCTAAACAGCCTTCCTGTTGACTTTTTCGGGCTACCAACGCCAAGAAGGGTCTAAGTGTAAGAGCATTGCCATCCAGATCTCGAGACCAAGAAATAGCTAAACAACCCTCCTTATGCCTTGGTCGGGCTACCACCCCCAAGAAGGGTCTGAGTGTAAGAGCATAGTTGCCATCCAGGTCTCGAGACCAGGAAATAGCCAAACACCCCTCATGATGCCTTGGTCGGGCTACCACCCCCAAGAAGAGTCTGAGTGTAAGAGCATAGTTGCCATCCAGATCTCGAGACCAGGAAATAGCTAAACAACCCTCCTGATGCCTTGGTCGGGCTACCACCCCCAAGAAGGGTCTGAGTGTAAGAGCATAGTTGCCATCCAGATCTCCAGACCAGGAAATAGCTAAACAACCCTCCTAATGCCTTGGTCGGGCTACCGCCCCCAAGAAGGGTCTGAGTGTAAGAGCATATTTGCCATCAAGATCTCGAGACCGAGAAATAGCTAAAAAGCCCTCCTGATGCCTTGGTCGGGCTACAACCCCCAAGAAGGGTCTGAGTGTAAGAGTATAGTTGCCGTCCAGATCTCGAGACCAGGAAATAGGTAAACAGCCCTTCTGATGCCTTGTTCGGGC
The DNA here is from genome assembly GCA_033220585.1 of Dipteronia sinensis. Lineage (NCBI taxonomy): Eukaryota > Viridiplantae > Streptophyta > Magnoliopsida > Sapindales > Sapindaceae > Dipteronia > Dipteronia sinensis. Next base: position 251,586 of record JANJYJ010000975.1, read on the forward strand.
TACCACCCCCAAGAAGGGACTGAGTGTAACAGCATAGTTGCCATCTAGATCTCGAGACCAGGAAATAGCTAAACAACCCTCCTGATGCCTTGGTCGGGCTACCGCCCCCAAGAAGGGTCTGAGTGTAAGAGCATAGTTGCCATCAAGATCTCGAGACCGAGAAATAGCTAAACAGCCCTCCTGATGCCTTGGTCGGGCTACAACCCCCAAGAAGGGCCTTAGTGTAAGAGCATAGTGGCCATCCAGATCTTGAGACTAGGAAATAGCTAAATAGCCCTCCTAATGCCATGGTCGGGCTACCAACCCAGAGAAGGGTCCGAGTGTAAGAGCATAGTTGACATCCAGATCTCCAGACTAGGAAATAGCTAAACAGCCTTCCTGTTGCCTTTTTCAGGCTACAAACCCCAAGAAGGGTCTAAGAGTAAGAGCATTGCCATCCAGATCTCGAGACCTGGAAATAGCTAAACAACCCTCCTTATACCTTGGTCGGGCTACCTCCCCTAAGAAGGGTCTCAGTGTAAGAGCATAGTTGCCATCCAGGTCTCGAGACCAGGAAATAGCCAAACAACCCTCATGATGCCTTGGTCGGGCTACCAACCCCAAGAAGGGTCTGAGTGTAAGAGCATAGTTGCCATCCAGATCTCGAGACCAGGAAATAGCTAAACAACCGTCCTGATGCCTTGTCTGGCTACCACCCCCAAGAAGGGTCTGAGTGCCAGAGCATAGTTGCCATCTAGATCTCGAGACCAGGAAATAGCTAAACAACCATCCTGATGCCTTGTTCGGGCTACCACCCTCAAGAAGGGTCTGAGTGTAAGAGCATATTTGCCATCCAGATCTCGAGACCAGGAAATAGCTAAACAGCCCTCCTAATGCCTTGGTTGGGCTACCACCCCCGAAAAAGGTCTAAGTGTAAGAGCATAGTTGCCATCCAGATCTCGAGACCAAGAAGTAGCTAAATAGCCCAGCTGATGCCTTGGTTGGGCTACCACCCCTTAGAAGGGTCTGAGTGTAAGAGCTTAGTTGCCATCTAGATCTCGAGACCAGGAAATAGCTAAACAGCCCTCCTGATGCCTTGGTCTGGCTACAACCCCCAAGAAGGGCCTGAGTGTAAGAGCATAGTGACCATCCAGATCTTGAGACTAGGAAATAGCTAAATAGCCCTCCTAATGCCTTGGTCGGGCTACCAACCCAAAGAAGGGTCCGAGTGTAAGAGAATAGTTGACATCCAGATCTCGAGACTAGGAAATAGCTAAACAGCCTTCCTGTTGACTTTTTCGGGCTACCAACGCCAAGAAGGGTCTAAGTGTAAGAGCGTTGCCATCCAGATCTCGAGACCTGGAAATAGCTAAACAACCCTCCTTATGCCTTGGTCGGGCTATCTCCCCCAAGAAGGGTCTGAGCGTACGAGCATAGTTGCCATCCAGATCTCGAGACCAGGAAATAGCTAAACAACCATCCTGATGCCTTGTCTGGCTACCACCCCCAAGAAGGGTCTGAGTGCCAGAGCATAGTTGCCATCTAGATCTCGAGACCAGGAAATAGCTAAACAACCATCCTGATGCCTTGTTCGGGCTACCACCCTCAAGAAGGGTCTGAGTGTAAGAGCATAGTTGCCATCCAGATCTCGAGACCAGGAAATAGCTAAACAGCCCTCCTAATGCCTTGGTCGGGCTACCATCCCCAAGAATGGTCTGAGTGTAAGAGCATAGTTGACATCCAGATCTCGAGACCAGGAAATAGCTAAACAGCCATCCTAATGCCTTGGTCGGGCTACCATCCCCAAGAAGGGTCTGAGTGTAAGAGTATAGTTGCCGTCCAGATCTCGAGACTAGGAAATAGCTTAACAGCCTTCCTGTTGCCTTTTTCGGGCTACCAACCCCAAGAAGGGTCTAAGTGTAAGAGCATTGCCATCCAGATCTCGAGACCTGGAAATAGCTAAACAACCCTCCTTATGCCTTGGTCGGGCTACCTCGCCCAAGAAGGGTCTGAGTGTAAGAGCATAGTTGCCATCCAGATCTCGAGACCAGGAAATAGCTAAACAACCCTCCTGATGCCTTGGTCGGGCTACCACCCCCATGAAGGGTCTAAGGTTAAGAGCATAGTTGACATCCAGATCTCGAGACCAGGAAATAGCTAAACAGCCTTCCTGTTGCCTTTTTCGGGCTACCAACCCCAAGAAGGGTCTGAGTGTAAGAGCATTGCCATCCAGATCTCGAGACCTGGAAATAGCTAAACAACCCTCCTTATGCCTTGGTCCGTCTACCTTCCCCAAGAAGGGTCTGAGTGTTAGAGCATAGTTGCCATCCAGGTCTCGAGACCAGGAAATAGCTAAACAACCATCCTGATGCCTTGTTCGGGCTACCACCCTCAAGAAGGGTCTCAGTGTAAGAGCATAGTTGCCATCCAGATCTCTAGACCAGGAAATAGCTAAACAGCCCTCCTAATGACTTGGTGGGGCTACCATCCCCAAGAATGGTCTGAGTGTAAGAGCATAGTTGACATCCAGATCTCGAGACCAGGAAATAGCTAAACAGCCATCCTGATGCCTTGTTCGGGCTACCACCCCCAAGAAGGGACTGAGTGTAAGAGCATAGTTGCCATCTAGATCTCTAGACCAGGAAATAGCTAAACAACCCTCCTGCTGGCTTGATCGGGCTACCACCCCCAAGAAGGGTCCGAGTGTATGAGCATAGTTGACATCCAGATCTCGAGACCAGAAAATAGCTAAACAGCCCTTCTAATGCCTTGGTCGGGCTACCATCCCCAAGAAGGGGCTGTGTGTAAGAGCATAGTTTCCATCTAGATCTCGAGACCAGGAAATAGCTAAACAACCAGCCTGATGCCTTGTTCGGGCTACCACCCCCAAGAAGGGACTGAGTGTAAGAGCATAGTTGCCATCTAGATCTATAGACCAGGAAATAGCTAAACAACCCTCCTGCTGGCTTGATCGGGCTACCACCCCCAAAAAGGGTCTGAGTGTAGGAGCATAGTTGCCATCCAGATCTCGAGACAAGGAAATAGCTAAACGGCCCTCCTAAAGCCTTGGTCGGGCTACCACCCCCAAGAAGAGTCGAGTAGAAGAGCATAGTTGCCGTCCAGATCTCGAGACCAGGAAATAGCTAAACAGCCCACCGGATGTCTTGGTCGGGCTACCACCCCCAAGAAGGGTCTGAGTGTAAGAGCATAGTTGCCATCTAGATCTCGAGACCAGGAAATTGCTAAACAACCCTCATGATGCCTTGGTCAGGCTACAACCCCCAAGAAGGGTCTGAGTGTAAGAGCATGGTTGCCATCAAGATCTTGAGACCGGGAAATAGCTAAACAGCCTTCCTGATGCCTTGGTCGGGCTACCACCCCCAAGAAGGGTCTGAGTGTAAGAGCATAGTTGCCATCCAGGTTTGAGACCAGGAAATAACCAAACAACCCTCATGATGCCTTGGTCGGGCTACCACCCCCAAGAAGGGACTGAGTGTAAGAGCATAGTTGCCATCCTGATCTCGAGACCAGGAAGTAGCTAAATAGCCCAGCTGATGCCTTGGTAGGGCTACCACCCCCAAGAAGGGTCTGAGTGTAAGAGCATAGTTGCCATCTAGATCTCGAGACCAGAAAATAGCTAAACAGCCCTCCTGATGCCTTTTTCGGGCTACCACCCCCAAGAAGGGTCTGAGTGTAAGAGCATAGTTGCCATCATGATCTCAAGACCGGGAAATAGCTAAACAGCTGTCCTGATGCCTTGGTCGGGCTACCACCCCCAAGAAGGGCCTGAGTGTAAGAGCGTAGTGGCCATCAAGATCTTAAGACCAGGAAATAGCTAAATAGCCTTCCTAATGCCTTGGTCGGGCTACCAACCCCAAGAAGGGTCCGAGTGTAAGAGCATAGTTGACATACAGATCTCGAGACTAGGAAATAGCTAAACAGCCTTCCTGTTGCCTTTTTCGGGCTACCAACCCCAAGAAGGGTCTAAGTGTAAGAGCATTGCCATCCAGATCTCGACACCTGGAAATAGCTAAACAACCCTCCTTATGCCTTGGTCGGGCTACCTCGCCCAAGAAGGGTCTGAGTGTATGAGCATAGTTGCCATCCAGATCTCGAGACCAGGAAATAGCTAAACAACCCTCATGATGCCTTGGTCGGGCTACCACCCCCAAAAAGGGTCTAAGTGTAAGAGCATAGTTGCCATCCAGATCTCGAGACCAAGAAATAGCTAAACAACCCTCCTGATGCCTTGGTCGGGCTACCACCCCCAAGAAGGGTCTGAGTGTAAGAGCATAGTTGCCATCCAGATCTCGAGACCAGGAAATAGCTAAACAACCAACCTGATGCCTTGGTCGGGCTACCACCCCCAAGAAGTGTCTGAGTGTAAGAGCATAGTTGCCATCTAGATCTCGACACCAGGAAATAGCTAAACAACCGTCCTGATGGCTTGATCGGGCTAACACCCCCAAGAAGGGTCTGAGTGTAAGAGCATAGTTGCCATCCAGATCTCGAGACCAGGAAATAGCTGAACAGCCCTCCTAATGCCTTGGTCGGGCTACCACCCCTTAGAAGAGTCGAGTGTAAGAGCATAGTTGCCGTCCAGATCTCGAGACCATGAAATAGCTAAACAGCCCACCTGATGCCTAGGTTGGGTTACCACCCCCAAGAAGGGTCTGAGTGTAAGAGCGTAGTTGCTATCCAGATCTCGAGACCAGGAAATAGCTAAACAACCCTTCTGATGCCTTGGTCGGGCTACCACCCCCAAGAAGGGTCTGAGTATAAGAGCATAGTTGCCATCCAGATCTCGAGACCAGGAAAAAGCCAAACAGCCCTCCTGATGCCTTGGTCGGGCTACCACCCCAAAGAAGGGTCTGAGTGTAAGAGCATAGTTGCCACCTAGATCACGAGACCAGGAAATAGCTAAACAGCCCTCCTGATTCCTTTGTCGGGCTACCACCCCAAGAAGGGTCTAAGGGTAAGAGTATAGTTGCCGTCCAGATCTCGAGACCAGGAAATAGATAAACAGCCCTTCAGATACCTTGGTCGGGCTGCCACGCCCAAGAAGGGTCTGAGTGTAAGAGCATAGTTGCCATCCAGATCTCGAGACCAGGAAGTAGCTAAATAGCCTAGCTGATGCCTTGGTCTGGCTACCACCCCCAAGAAGGGTCTGAGTGTAAGAGCATAGTTGCCATCTAGATCTCGAGACCAGGAAATTGCTAAACAACCCTCATGATGCCTTGGTCAGGCTACAACCCCCAAGAAGGGTCTGAGTGTAAGAGCATGGTTGCCATCAAGATCTTGAGACCGGGAAATAGCTAAACAGCCCTCCTGATGCCTTGGTCGGGCTACCACCCCCAAGAAGGGTCTGAGTGTAAGAGCATAGTTGCCATCCAGGTTTGAGACCAGGAAATAGCCAAACAACCCTCATGATGCCTTGGTCGGGCTACCACCCCCAAGAAGGGACTGAGTGTAAGAGCATAGTTGCCATCCTGATCTCGAGACCAGGAAGTAGCTAAATAGCCCAGCTGATGCCTTGGTAGGGCTACCACCCTCAGAAGGGTCTGAATGTAAGAGCATAGTTGTCATCCAGATCTCGAGACCGGGAAATAGTTAAACAACCCTCCTGATGCCTTGGTCGGGTTACAACCCCCAAGAAGAGTTTTAGTGTAAGAGCGTAGTTGCCATCCAGATCTCGAGACCAGGAAATAGCTAAACAACCCTTCTGATGCCTTGGTCGGACTACCACCCCCAAGAAGGGTCTGAGTGTAAGAGCATAGTTGCCATCAAGATCTCGAGACCAGGAAATAGCTAAACAGCCCTCCTGATGCCTTGGTCGGGCTACCACCCCCAAGAAGGGTCTGAGTGTAAGAGCATAGTTGCCATCTAGATCTCTAGACCAGGAAATAGCTAAACAACCCTCCTGATGGCTTGATCAGGCTACCACCCCGAAGAAGGGTCTGAGTGTAGGAGTATAGTTGCCATCCAGATCTCGAGAAAAGGAAATAGCTAAACAACCCTCCTTATGCCTTGGTCGGGCTACCTCCCCCAAGAAGGGTTTGAGTGTAAGAGCATAGTTTCCATCCAGATCTCAAGATCAGGAAATAGCTAAACAGCCCTCCTAAAGCCTTGGTCGGGCTACCACCCCCAAGAAGAGTCGAGTGTAAGAGCATAGTTGCCGTCCAGATCTCAAGACCAGGAAATAGCTAAACAGCCCACCTGATGCCTAGGTCGGGCTACCACCCCCAAGAAGGGTCTGAGTGTAAGAGCATAGTTGCCATCTAGATCTCGAGACCAGGAAATTGCTAAACAGCCCTCTTGATGCCTTTTTCGGGCTACCACCCCCAAGAAGGGTCTGAGTGTAAGAGCATAGTTGCCATCAAGATCTCAAGACCGGGAAATAGTTAAACAACCCTCCTGATGCCTTGGTCGGGCTACCACCCCCAAGAAGGGCCTGAGTGTAAAAGCGTAGTGGCCATCCAGATCTTAAGACCAGGAAATAGCTAAATAGCCTTCATAATGCCTTGGTCGGGCTACCAACACTAAGAAAGGTCCGAGTGTAAGAGCATAGTTGACATCCAGATCTCGAGACTAGGAAATAGCTAAACAGCCTTCATGTTGCCTTTTTCGGGCTACCAACCCCAAGAAAGGTCTAAGTGTAAGAGCATTGCCATCCAGATCTCGAGACCTGGAAATAGCTAAACAACCCTCCTTATGCCTTGGTCGGGCTACCTCCCCCAGGAAGGGTCTGAGTGTAAGAGCATAGTTGCCATCCAGATCTCGAGACCAGGAAATAGCTAAACAACCCTCCTGATGCCTTGGTCGGGCTACCACCCCCAAGAAGGGTCTGAGTGTAAGAGCATAGTTTCCATCCAGATCTCGAGACCAGGAAATAGCTAAACAACCATCCTGATGCCTTGGTCGGGCTATCACCCCCAAGAAGGGTCTGAGTGTAAGAGCATAGTTGCCATCTAGATCTCGAGACCAGGAAATAGCTAAACAACCGTCCTGATGCCTTGTTCGGGCTACCACCCCCAAGAAGGGTCTGAGTGTAAGAGCTTAGTTTCCATCCAGATCTCGATACCAAGAAATAGCTAAACAGCCCTCCTAATGCCTTGGTCGGGCTACCACCCCCAAGAAGAGTCGAGTGTAAGAGCATAGTTGCCGTCCAGATCTCGAGACTAGGAAATAGCTAAACAGCCATCCTTAAGCCTTGGTAGGGCTACCTCCGCAAGAAGGGTCTGAGTGTAAGAGCATAGTTGGCATCTAGATCTCGAGACCAGGAAATAGCTAAACAACCAACCTTATGCCTTGGTCGGGCTACCACGCCCATGAAGGGTCTGAGTGTAAGAGCATAGTTGCCATCCAGATCTCGAGACCAAGAAGTAGCTAAATAGCCCAGCTGATGCCTTGGTTGGGCTACCACCCCTTAGAAGGGTCTGAGTGTAAGAGCTTAGTTGCCATCTAGATCTCGAGACCAGGAAATAGCTAAACAGCCCTCCTGATGCCTTGGTCGGGCTACAACCCCCAAGAAGGGCCTGAGTGTAAGAGCATAGTGACCATCCAGATCTTGAGACTAGGAAATAGCTAAATAGCCCTTCTAATGCCTTGGTCGGGCTACCAACCCAAAGAAGGGTCCGAGTGTAAGAGAATAGTTGACATCCAGATCTCGAGACTAGGAAATAGCTAAACAGCCTTCCTGTTGACTTTTTCGGGCTACCAACGCCAAGAAGGGTCTAAGTGTAAGAGCGTTGCCATCCAGATCTCGAGACCTGGAAATAGCTAAACAACCCTCCTTATGCCTTGGTCGGGCTATCTCCCCCAAGAAGGGTCTGAGCGTACGAGCATAGTTGCCATCCAGATCTCGAGACCAGGAAATAGCTAAACAACCATCCTGATGCCTTGTCTGGCTACCACCCCCAAGAAGGGTCTGAGTGCCAGAGCATAGTTGCCATCTAGATCTCGAGACCAGGAAATAGCTAAACAACCATCCTGATGCCTTGTTCGGGCTACCACCCTCAAGAAGGGTCTGAGTGTAAGAGCATAGTTGCCATCCAGATCTCGAGACCAGGAAATAGCTAAACAGCCCTCCTAATGCCTTGGTCGGGCTACCATCCCCAAGAATGGTCTGAGTGTAAGAGCATAGTTGACATCCAGATCTCGAGACCAGGAAATAGCTAAACAGCCATCCTAATGCCTTGGTCGGGCTACCATCCCCAAGAAGGGTCTGAGTGTAAGAGTATAGTTGCCGTCCAGATCTCGAGACTGGGAAATAGCTAAACAGCCTTCCTGTTGCCTTTTTCGGGCTACCAACCCCAAGAAGGGTCTAAGTGTAAGAGCATTGCTATCCAGATCTCGAGACCTGAAAATAGCTAAACAACCCTCCTTATGCCTTGGTCGGGCTACCTCGCCCAAGAAGGGTCTGAGTGTAAGAGCATAGTTGCCATCCAGATCTCGAGACCAGGAAATAGCTAAACAACCCTCCTGATGCCTTGGTCGGGCTACCACCCCCATGAAGGGTCTAAGGGTAAGAGCATAGTTGACATCCAGATCTCGAGACCAGGAAATAGCTAAACAGCCTTCCTGTTGCCTTTTTCGGGCTACCAACCCCAAGAAGGGTCTGAGTGTAAGAGCATTGCCATCCAGATCTCGAGACCTGGAAATAGCTAAACAACCCTCCTTATGCCTTGGTCCGTCTACCTCCCCCAAGAAGGGTCTGAGTGTTAGAGCATAGTTGCCATCCAGGTCTCGAGACCAGGAAATAGCTAAACAACCATCCTGATGCCTTGTTCGGGCTATCACCCTCAAGAAGGGTCTCAGTGTAAGAGCATAGTTGCCATCCAGATCTCTAGACCAGGAAATAGCTAAACAGCCCTCCTAATGACTTGGTGGGGCTACCATCCCCAAGAATGGTCTGAGTGTAAGAGCATAGTTGACATCCAGATCTCGAGACCAGAAAATAGGTAAACAGCCCTCCTGATGCCTTGTTCGGGCTACCATCCCCAATAAGGGACTGAGTGTAAGAGCATAGTTGCCATCTAGATCTCTAGACCAGGAAATAGCTAAACAACCCTCCTGCTGGCTTGATCGGGCTACCACCCCCAAGAAGGGTCCGAGTGTATGAGCATAGTTGACATCCAGATCTCGAGACCAGAAAATAGCTAAACAGCCCTCCTAATGCCTTGGTCGGGCTACCATCCCCAAGAAGGGGTTGAGTGTAAGAGCATAGTTTCCATCTAGATCTCGAGACCAGGAAATAGCTAAACAACCAGCCTGATGCCTTGTTCGGGCTACCACCCCCAAGAAGGGACTGAGTGTAAGAGCATAGTTGCCATCTAGATCTATAGACCAGGAAATAGCTAAACAACCCTCCTGCTGGCTTGATCGGGCTACCACCCCCAAAAAGGGTCTGAGTGTAGGAGCATAGTTGCCATCCAGATCTCGAGACCAGGAAATAGCTAAACGGCCCTCCTAAAGCCTTGGTCGGGCTACCACCCCCAAGAAGAGTCGAGTAGAAGAGCATAGTTGCCGTCCAGATCTCGAGACCAGGAAATAGCTAAACAGCCCACCGGATGCCTTGGTCGGGCTACCACCCCCAAGAAGGGTCTGAGTGTAAGAGCATAGTTGCCATCTAGATCTCGAGACCAGAAAATAGCTAAACAGCCCTCCTGATGCCTTTTTCGGGCTACCACCCCCAAGAAGGGTCTGAGTGTAAGAGCATAGTTGCCATCAAGATCTCAAGACCGGGAAATAGCTAAACAGCTGTCCTGATGCCTTGGTCGGGCTACCACCCCCAAGAAGGGCCTGAGTGTAAGAGCGTAGTGGCCATCCAGATCTTAAGACCAGGAAATAGCTAAATAGCCTTCCTAATGCCTTGGTCGGGCTACCAACCCCAAGAAGGGTCCGAGTGTAACAGCATAGTTGACATCCAGATCTCGAGACTAGGAAATAGCTAAACAGCCTTCCTGTTGCCTTTTTCGGGCTACCAACCCCAAGAAGGGTCTAAGTGTAAGAGCATTGCCATCCAGATCTCGACACCTGGAAATAGCTAAACAACCCTCCTTATGCCTTGGTCGGGCTACCTCGCCCAAGAAGGGTCTGAGTGTATGAGCATAGTTGCCATCCAGATCTCGAGACCAGGAAATAGCTAAACAACCCTCATGATGCCTTGGTCGGGCTACCACCCCCAAAAAGGGTCTAAGTGTAAGAGCATAGTTGCCATCCAGATCTCGAGACCAAGAAATAGCTAAACAACCCTCCTGATGCCTTGGTCGGGCTACCACCCCCAAGAAGGGTCTGAGTGTAAGAGCATAGTTGCCATCCAGATCTCGAGACCAGGAAATAGCTAAACAACCAACCTGATGCCTTGGTCGGGCTACCACCCCCAAGAAGTGTCTGAGTGTAAGAGCATAGTTGCCATCTAGATCTCGACACCAGGAAATAGCTAAACAACCGTCCTGATGGCTTGATCGGGCTAACACCCCCAAGAAGGGTCTGAGTGTAAGAGCATAGTTGTCATCCAGATCTTGAGACCAGGAAATAGCTGAACAGCCCTCCTAATGCCTTGGTCGGGCTACCACCCCTTAGAAGAGTCGAGTGTAAGAGCATAGTTGCCGTCCAGATCTCGAGACCATGAAATAGCTAAACAGCCCACCTGATGCCTAGGTTGGGTTACCACCCCCAAGAAGGGTCTGAGTGTAAGAGCATAGTTGTCATCTAGATCTCGAGACCAGGAAATAGCTAAACAGCCCGCCTGATGCCTTTTTCGGGCTACCACCCCCAAGAAGGGTCTGAGTGTAAGAGCATAGTTGCCATCAAGATCTCAAGACCGGAAAATAGCTAAACAGCCCTCCTGATGCCTTGGTCAGGCTACCACCCCCAAGAAGGGCCTGAGTTTAAGAGCGTAGTCGCCATCCAGATCTTGAGACCAGGAAATAGCTAAATAGCCTTCCTAATGCCTTGGTCGGGATACCAACCCCAAGAAGGGTCCGAGTGTAAGAGCATAGTTGACATCCAGATCTCGAGACCAGGAAATAGCTAAACAGCCCTCCTATTGCCTTGGTCGGGCTACGACCCCCAAGAAGGGTCTGAGTATAAGAGCATAGTTGCCATCCAGATCTCGAGACCAGGAAAAAGCCAAACAGCCCTCCTGATGCCTTGGTCGGGCTACCACCCCCAAGAAGGGTCTGAGTGTAAGAGCATAGTTGCCACCTAGATCACGAGACCAGGAAATAGCTAAACAGCCCTCCTGATGCCTTTGTCGGGCTACCACCCCAAGAAGGGTCTAAGGGTAAGAGTATAGTTGCCATCCAGATCTCGAGACCAGGAAGTAGCTAAATAGCCTAGCTGATGCCTTGGTCTGGCTACCACCCCCAAAAAGGGTCTAAGTGTAAGAGCATAGTTTCCATCTAGATCTCGAGACCAGGAAATTGCTAAACAACCCTCATGATGCCTTGGTCAGGCTACAACCCCCAAGAAGGGTCTGAGTGTAAGAGCATAGTTGCCATCTAGATCTCGAGACCAGGAAATAGCTAAACAGCCCTCCTGATGCCTTTTTCGGGCTACCACCCCCAAGAAGGGTCTGAGTGTAAGAGCATAGTTGCCACCTAGATCACGAGACCAGGAAATAGCTAAACAGCCCTCCTGATGCCTTTGTCGGGCTACCACCCCAAGAAGGGTCTAAGGGTAAGAGTATAGTTGCCGTCCAGATCTCGAGACCATGAAATAGATAAACAGCCCTTCAGATACCTTGGTCGGGCTGCCACGCCCAAGAAGGGTCTGAGTGTAAGAGCATAGTTTCCATCCAGATCTCGAGACCAGGAAGTAGCTAAACAACCCTCATGATGCCTTGGTCAGGCTACAACCCCCAAGAAGGGTCTGAGTGTAAGAGCATGGTTGCCATCAAGATCTTGAGACCGGGAAATAGCTAAACAGCCCTCCTGATGCCTTGGTCGGGCTACCACCCCCAAGAAGGGTCTGAGTGTAAGAGCATAGTTGCCATCCAGGTTTGAGACCAGGAAATAGCCAAACAACCCTCCTGATGCCTTGGTCGGGCTACCACCCCCAAGAAGGGTCTGAGTGTAAGAGCATAGTTGCCATCCTGATCTCGAGACCAGGAAGTAGCTAAATAGCCCAGCTGATGCCTTGGTAGGGCTACCACCCTCAGAAGGGTCTGAATGTAAGAGCATAGTTGTCATCCAGATCTCGAGACCAGGAAATAGTTAAACAACCCTCCTGATGCCTTGGTCGGGTTACAACCCCCAAGAAGAGTTTTAGTGTAAGAGCGTAGTTGCCATCCAGATCTCGAGACCAGGAAATAGCTAAACAACCCTTCTGATGCCTTGGTCGGACTACCACCCCCAAGAAGGGTCTGAGTGTAAGAGCATAGTTGCCATCAAGATCTCGAGACCAGGAAATAGCTAAACTGCCCTCCTGATGCCTTGGTCGGGCTACCACCCCCAAGAAGGGTCTGAGTGTAAGAGCATAGTTGCCATCTAGATCTCTAGACCAGGAAATAGCTAAACAACCCTCCTGATGGCTTGATCGGGCTACCACCCCGAAGAAGGGTCTGAGTGTAGGAGTATAGTTGCCATCCAGATCTCGAGAAAAGGAAATAGTTAAACAGCCCTCCTAAAGCCTTGGTCGGGCTACCACCCCCAAGAAGAGTCGAGTGTAAGAGCATAGTTGCCGTCCAGATCTGAATACCAGGAAATAGCTAAACAGCCCACCTGATGCCTAGGTCAGGCTACCACCCCCAAGAAGGGTCTGAGTGTAAGAGCATAGTTGCCATCTAGATCTCGAGACCAGGAAATAGCTAAACAACCCTCATGATGCCTTTTTCGGGCTACCACCCCCAAGAAGGGTCTGAGTGTAAGAGCATAGTTGCCATCAAGATCTCAAGACCGGGAAATAGCTAAACAACCCTCCTGATGCCTTGGTCGGGCTACCACCCCCAAGAAGGGCCTGGGTGTAAAAGCGTAGTGGCCATCCAGATCTTAAGACCAGGAAATAGCTAAATAGCCTTCCTAATGCCTTGGTCGGGCTACCAACACTAAGAAGGGTCCGAGTGTAAGAGCATAGTTGACATCCAGATCTCGAGACTAGGAAATAGCTAAACAGCCTTCCTGTTGCCTTTTTCGGGCTACCAACCCCAAGAAAGGTCTAAGTGTAAGAGCATTGCCATCCAGATCTCGAGACCTGGAGATAGCTAAACAACCCTCCTTATGCCTTGGTCGGGCTACCTCCCCCAGGAAGGGTCTGAGAGTAAGAGCATAGTTGCCATCCAGATCTCGAGACCAGGAAATAGCTAAACAACCCTCCTGATGCCTTGGTCGGGCTACCACCCCCAACAAGGGTCTGAGTGTAAGAGCATAGTTTCCATCCAGATCTCGAGACCAGGAAATAGCTAAACAACCATCCTGATGCCTTGGTCGGGCTACCACCCCCAAGAAGGGTCTGAGTGTAAGAGCATAGTTGCCATCTAGATCTCGAGACCAGGAAATAGCTAAACAACCGTCCTGATGCCTTGTTCGGGCTACCACCCCCAAGAAGGGTCTGAGTGTAAGAGCTTAGATTCCATCCAGATCTCGATACCAAGAAATAGCTAAACAGCCCTCCTAATGCCTTGGTCGGGCTACCACCCCCAAGAAAAGTCGAGTGTAAGAGCATAGTTGCCGTCCAGATCTCGAGACCAGGAAATAGCTAAACAGCCATCCTTAAGCCTTGGTAGGGCTACCTCCGCAAGAAGGGTCTGAGTGTAAGAGCATAGTTGGCATCTAGATCTCGAGACCAGGAAATAGCTAAACAACCAACCTTATGCCTTGGTCGGGCTACCACGCCCAAGAAGGGTCTGAGTGTAAGAGCATAGTTGCCATCCAGATCTCGAGACCAGGAAATAGCTAAACAACCGTCCTGATGCCTTGTTCGGGCTACCACCCCCAAGAAGGGTCTGAGTGTAAGAGCTTAGATTCCATCCAGATCTCGATACCAAGAAATAGCTAAACAGCCCTCCTAATGCCTTGGTCGGGCTACCACCCCCAAGAAAAGTCGAGTGTAAGAGCATAGTTGCCGTCCAGATCTCGAGACCAGGAAATAGCTAAACAGCCATCCTTAAGCCTTGGTAGGGCTACCTCCGCAAGAAGGGTCTGAGTGTAAGAGCATAGTTGGCATCTAGATCTCGAGACCAGGAAATAGCTAAACAACCAACCTTATGCCTTGGTCGGGCTACCACGCCCAAGAAGGGTCTGAGTGTAAGAGCATAGTTGCCATCCAGATCTCGAGACCAAGAAGTAGCTAAATAGCCCAGCTGATGCCTTGGTCGGGCTACCACCCCTTAGAAGGGTCTGAGTGTAAGAGCATAGTTGCCATCTAGATCTCGAGACCAGGAAATTGCTAAACAACCCTCCTGATGCCTTGTTCGGGCTACCACCCCCAAGAAGGGTCTGAGTGTAAGAGCTTAGTTTCCATCCAGATCTCGATACCAAGAAATAGCTAAACAACCCTCATGATGCCTTGGTCGGTCTACCACCCCCAAGAAGGGTCTAAGTGTAAGAGCATAGTTGCCATCAAGATGTCGAGACCAGGAAAAAGCCAAACAACCCTCCTGATGCCTTGGTCGGGCTACCACCCTCAGAAGGGTCTGCATGTAAGAGCATAGTTGCCATCCAGATCTTGAGACCAGGAAATAGTTAAACAACCCTCCTGATGCCTTGGTCGGGCTACAACCCCCAAGAAGGGTCTGAGTATAAGAGCATAGTTGCCATCCAGATCTCGAGACCAGGAAAAAGCCAAACAGCCCTCCTGATGCCTTGGTCGGGCTACCACCCCCAAGAAGGGTCTGAGTGTAAGAGCATAGTTGCCACCTAGATCACGAGACCAGGAAATAGCTAAACAGCCCTCCTGATGCCTTTGTCGGGCTACCACCCCAAGAAGGGTCTAAGGGTAAGAGTATAGTTGCCGTCCAGATCTCGAGACCATGAAATAGATAAACAGCCCTTCAGATACCTTGGTCGGGCTGCCACGCCCAAGAAGGGTCTGAGTGTAAGAGCATAGTTGCCATCCAGATCTCGAGACCAGGAAGTAGCTAAAAAACCCTCATGATGCCTTGGTCAGGCTACAACCCCCAAGAAGGGTCTGAGTGTAAGAGCATGGTTGCCATCAAGATCTTGAGACCGGGAAATAGCTAAACAGCCCTCCTGATGCCTTGGTCGGGCTACCACCCCCAAGAAGGGTCTGAGTGTAAGAGCATAGTTGCCATCCAGGTTTGAGACCAGGAAATAGCCAAACAACCCTCCTGATGCCTTGGTCGGGCTACCACCCCCAAGAAGGGTCTGAGTGTAAGAGCATAGTTGCCATCCTGATCTCGAGACCAGGAAGTAGCTAAATAGCCCAGCTGATGCCTTGGTAGGGCTACCACCCTCAGAAGGGTCTGAATGTAAGAGCATAGTTGTCATCCAGATCTCGAGACCAGGAAATAGTTAAACAACCCTCCTGATGCCTTGGTCGGGTTACAACCCCCAAGAAGAGTTTTAGTGTAAGAGCGTAGTTGCCATCCAGATCTCGAGACCAGGAAATAGCTAAACAACCCTTCTGATGCCTTGGTCGGACTACCACCCCCAAGAAGGGTCTGAGTGTAAGAGCATAGTTGCCATCAAGATCTCGAGACCAGGAAATAGCTAAACTGCCCTCCTGATGCCTTGGTCGGGCTACCACCCCCAAGAAGGGTCTGAGTGTAAGAGCATAGTTGCCATCTAGATCTCTAGACCAGGAAATAGCTAAACAACCCTCCTGATGGCTTGATCGGGCTACCACCCCGAAGAAGGGTCTGAGTGTAGGAGTATAGTTGCCATCCAGATCTCGAGAAAAGGAAATAGCTAAACAGCCCTCCTAAAACCTTGGTCAGGCTACCACCCCCAAGAAGAGTCGAGTGTAAGAGCATAGTTGCCGTCTAGATCTGAAGACCAGGAAATAGCTAAACAGCCCACCTGATGCCTAGGTCAGGCTACCACCCCCAAGAAGGGTCTGAGTGTAAGAGCATAGTTGCCATCTAGATCTCGAGACCAGGAAATAGCTAAACAGCCCTCATGATGCCTTTTTCGGGCTACCACCCCCAAGAAGGGTCTGAGTGTAAGAGCATAGTTGCCATCAAGATCTCAAGACCGGGAAATAGCTAAACAACCCTCCTGATGCCTTGGTCGGGCTACCACCCCCAAGAAGGGCTTGAGTGTAAAAGCGTAGTGGCCATCCAGATCTTAAAACCAGGAAATAGCTAAATAGCCTTCCTAATGCCTTGGTCGGGCTACCAACACTAAGAAGGGTCCGAGTGTAAGAGCATAGTTGACATCCAAATCTCGAGACTAGGAAATAGCTAAACAGCCTTCCTGTTGCCTTTTTCGGGCTACCAACCCCAAGAAAGGTCTAAGTGTAAGAGCATTGCCATCCAGATCTCGAGACCTGGAAATAGCTAAACAACCCTCCTTATGCCTTGGTCGGGCTACCTCCCCCAGGAAGGGTCTGAGTGTAAGAGCATAGTTGCCATCCAGATCTCGAGACCAGGAAATAGCTAAACAACCCTCCTGATGCCTTGGTCGGGCTACCACCCCCAAGAAGGGTCTGAGTGTAAGAGCATAGTTTCCATCCAGATCTCGAGACCAGGAAATAGCTAAACAACCATCCTGATGCCTTGGTCGGGCTACCACCCCCAAGAAGGGTCTGAGTGTAAGAGCATAGTTGCCATCTAGATCTCGAGACCAGGAAATAGCTAAACAACCGTCCTGATGCCTTGTTCGGGCTACCACCCCCAAGAAGGGTCTGAGTGTAAGAGCTTAGATTCCATCCAGATCTCGATACCAAGAAATAGCTAAACAGCCCTCCTAATGCCTTGGTCGGGCTACCACCCCCAAGAAAAGTCGAGTGTAAGAGCATAGTTGCCGTCCAGATCTCGAGACCAGGAAATAGCTAAACAGCCATCATTAAGCCTTGGTAGGGCTACCTCCGCAAGAAGGGTCTGAGTGTAAGAGCATAGTTGGCATCTAGATCTCGAGACCAGGAAATAGCTAAACAACCAACCTTATGCCTTGGTCGGGCTACCACGCCCAAGAAGGGTCTGAGTGTAAGAGCATAGTTGCCATCCAGATCTCGAGACCAAGAAGTAGCTAAATAGCCCAGCTGATGCCTTGGTCGGGCTACCACCCCTTAGAAGGGTCTGAGTGTAAGAGCATAGTTGCCATCTAGATCTCGAGACCAGGAAATAGCTAAACAACCAACCTTATGCCTTGGTCGGGCTACCACGCCCAAGAAGGGTCTGAGTGTAAGAGCATAGTTGCCATCCAGATCTCGAGACCAGGAAATAGCTAAACAACCCTCCTGATGCCTTGGTCGGGCTACCACCCCCAACAAGGGTCTGAGTGTAAGAGCATAGTTTCCATCCAGATCTCGAGACCAGGAAATAGCTAAACAACCATCCTGATGCCTTGGTCGGGCTACCACCCCCAAGAAGGGTCTGAGTGTAAGAGCATAGTTGCCATCTAGATCTTGAGACCAGGAAATAGCTAAACAACCGTCCTGATGCCTTGTTCGGGCTACCACCCCCAAGAAGGGTCTGAGTGTAAGAGCTTAGATTCCATCCAGATCTCGATACCAAGAAATAGCTAAACAGCCCTCCTAATGCCTTGGTCGGGCTACCACCCCCAAGAAAAGTCGAGTGTAAGAGCATAGTTGCCGTCCAGATCTCGAGACCAGGAAATAGCTAAACAGCCATCCTTAAGCCTTGGTAGGGCTACCTCCGCAAGAAGGGTCTGAGTGTAAGAGCATAGTTGGCATCTAGATCTCGAGACCAGGAAATAGCTAAACAACCAACCTTATGCCTTGGTCGGGCTACCACGCCCAAGAAGGGTCTGAGTGTAAGAGCATAGTTGCCATCCAGATCTCGAGACCAGGAAATAGCTAAACAACCGTCCTGATGCCTTGTTCGGGCTACCACCCCCAAGAAGGGTCTGAGTGTAAGAGCTTAGATTCCATCCAGATCTCGATACCAAGAAATAGCTAAACAGCCCTCCTAATGCCTTGGTCGGGCTACCACCCCCAAGAAAAGTCGAGTGTAAGAGCATAGTTGCCGTCCAGATCTCGAGACCAGGAAATAGCTAAACAGCCATCCTTAAGCCTTGGTAGGGCTACCTCCGCAAGAAGGGTCTGAGTGTAAGAGCATAGTTGGCATCTAGATCTCGAGACCAGGAAATAGCTAAACAACCAACCTTATGCCTTGGTCGGGCTACCACGCCCAAGAAGGGTCTGAGTGTAAGAGCATAGTTGCCATCCAGATCTCGAGACCAAGAAGTAGCTAAATAGCCCAGCTGATGCCTTGGTCGGGCTACCACCCCTTAGAAGGGTCTGAGTGTAAGAGCATAGTTGCCATCTAGATCTCGAGACCAGGAAATTGCTAAACAACCCTCCTGATGCCTTGTTCGGGCTACCACCCCCAAGAAGGGTCTGAGTGTAAGAGCTTAGTTTCCATCCAGATCTCGATACCAAGAAATAGCTAAACAACCCTCATGATGCCTTGGTCGGTCTACCACCCCCAAGAAGGGTCTAAGTGTAAGAGCATAGTTGCCATCAAGATGTCGAGACCAGGAAAAAGCCAAACAACCCTCCTGATGCCTTGGTCGGGCTACCACCCTCAGAAGGGTCTGCATGTAAGAGCATAGTTGCCATCCAGATCTTGAGACCAGGAAATAGTTAAACAACCCTCCTGATGCCTTGGTCGGGCTACAACCCCCAAGAAGGGTCTGAGTATAAGAGCATAGTTGCCATCCAGATCTCGAGACCAGGAAAAAGCCAAACAGCCCTCCTGATGCCTTGGTCGGGCTACCACCCCCAAGAAGGGTCTGAGTGTAAGAGCATAGTTGCCACCTAGATCACGAGACCAGGAAATAGCTAAACAGCCCTCCTGATGCCTTTGTCGGGCTACCACCCCAAGAAGGGTCTAAGGGTAAGAGTATAGTTGCCGTCCAGATCTCGAGACCATGAAATAGATAAACAGCCCTTCAGATACCTTGGTCGGGCTGCCACTCCCAAGAAGGGTCTGAGTGTAAGAGCATAGTTGCCATCCAGATCTCGAGACCAGGAAGTAGCTAAACAACCCTCATGATGCCTTGGTCAGGCTACAACCCCCAAGAAGGGTCTGAGTGTAAGAGCATGGTTGCCATCAAGATCTTGAGACCGGGAAATAGCTAAACAGCCCTCCTGATGCCTTGGTCGGGCTACCACCCCCAAGAAGGGTCTGAGTGTAAGAGCATAGTTGCCATCCAGGTTTGAGACCAGGAAATAGCCAAACAACCCTCCTGATGCCTTGGTCGGGCTACCACCCCCAAGAAGGGTCTGAGTGTAAGAGCATAGTTGCCATCCTGATCTCGAGACCAGGAAGTAGCTAAATAGCCCAGCTGATGCCTTGGTAGGGCTACCACCCTCAGAAGGGTCTGAATGTAAGAGCATAGTTGTCATCCAGATCTCGAGACCAGGAAATAGTTAAACAACCCTCCTGATGCCTTGGTCGGGTTACAACCCCCAAGAAGAGTTTTAGTGTAAGAGCGTAGTTGCCATCCAGATCTCGAGACCAGGAAATAGCTAAACAACCCTTCTGATGCCTTGGTCGGACTACCACCCCCAAGAAGGGTCTGAGTGTAAGAGCATAGTTGCCATCAAGATCTCGAGACCAGGAAATAGCTAAACTGCCCTCCTGATGCCTTGGTCGGGCTACCACCCCCAAGAAGGGTCTGAGTGTAAGAGCATAGTTGCCATCTAGATCTCTAGACCAGGAAATAGCTAAACAACCCTCCTGATGGCTTGATCGGGCTACCACCCCGAAGAAGGGTCTGAGTGTAGGAGTATAGTTGCCATCCAGATCTCGAGAAAAGGAAATAGCTAAACAGCCCTCCTAAACCCTTGGTCAGGCTACCACCCCCAAGAAGAGTCGAGTGTAAGAGCATAGTTGCCGTCCAGATCTGAAGACCAGGAAATAGCTAAACAGCCCACCTGATGCCTAGGTCAGGCTACCACCCCCAAGAAGGGTCTGAGTGTAAGAGCATAGTTGCCATCTAGATCTCGAGACCAGGAAATAGCTAAACAGCCCTCATGATGCCTTTTTCGGGCTACCACCCCCAAGAAGGGTCTGAGTGTAAGAGCATAGTTGCCATCAAGATCTCAAGACCGGGAAATAGCTAAACAACCCTCATGATGCCTTGGTCGGGCTACCACCCCCAAGAAGGGCCTGAGTGTAAAAGCGTAGTGGCCATCCAGATCTTAAAACCAGGAAATAGCTAAATAGCCTTCCTAATGCCTTGGTCGGGCTACCAACACTAAGAAGGGTCCGAGTGTAAGAGCATAGTTGACATCCAAATCTCGAGACTAGGAAATAGCTAAACAGCCTTCCTGTTGCCTTTTTCGGGCTACCAACCCGAAGAAAGGTCTAAGTGTAAGAGCATTGCCATCCAGATCTCGAGACCTGGAAATAGCTAAACAACCCTCCTTATGCCTTGGTCGGGCTACCTCCCCCAGGAAGGGTCTGAGTGTAAGAGCATAGTTGCCATCCAGATCTCGAGACCAGGAAATAGCTAAACAACCCTCCTGATGCCTTGGTCGGGCTACCACCCCCAAGAAGGGTCTGAGTGTAAGAGCATAGTTTCCATCCAGATCTCGAGACCAGGAAATAGCTAAACAACCATCCTGATGCCTTGGTCGGGCTACCACCCCCAAGAAGGGTCTGAGTGTAAGAGCATAGTTGCCATCTAGATCTCGAGACCAGGAAATAGCTAAACAACCGTCCTGATGCCTTGTTCGGGCTACCACCCCCAAGAAGGGTCTGAGTGTAAGAGCTTAGATTCCATCCAGATCTCGATACCAAGAAATAGCTAAACAGCCCTCCTAATGCCTTGGTCGGGCTACCACCCCCAAGAAAAGTCGAGTGTAAGAGCATAGTTGCCGTCCAGATCTCGAGACCAGGAAATAGCTAAACAGCCATCATTAAGCCTTGGTAGGGCTACCTCCGCAAGAAGGGTCTGAGTGTAAGAGCATAGTTGGCATCTAGATCTCGAGACCAGGAAATAGCTAAACAACCAACCTTATGCCTTGGTCGGGCTACCACGCCCAAGAAGGGTCTGAGTGTAAGAGCATAGTTGCCATCCAGATCTCGAGACCAAGAAGTAGCTAAATAGCCCAGCTGATGCCTTGGTCGGGCTACCACCCCTTAGAAGGGTCTGAGTGTAAGAGCATAGTTGCCATCTAGATCTCGAGACCAGGAAATAGCTAAACAACCAACCTTATGCCTTGGTCGGGCTACCACGCCCAAGAAGGGTCTGAGTGTAAGAGCATAGTTGCCATCCAGATCTCGAGACCAGGAAATAGCTAAACAACCCTCCTGATGCCTTGGTCGGGCTACCACCCCCAACAAGGGTCTGAGTGTAAGAGCATAGTTTCCATCCAGATCTCGAGACCAGGAAATAGCTAAACAACCATCCTGATGCCTTGGTCGGGCTACCACCCCCAAGAAGGGTCTGAGTGTAAGAGCATAGTTCCCATCTAGATCTCGAGACCAGGAAATAGCTAAACAACCGTCCTGATGCCTTGTTCGGGCTACCACCCCCAAGAAGGGTCTGAGTGTAAGAGCTTAGATTCCATCCAGATCTCGATACCAAGAAATAGCTAAACAGCCCTCCTAATGCCTTGGTCGGGCTACCACCCCCAAGAAAAGTCGAGTGTAAGAGCATAGTTGCCGTCCAGATCTCGAGACCAGGAAATAGCTAAACAGCCATCCTTAAGCCTTGGTAGGGCTACCTCCGCAAGAAGGGTCTGAGTGTAAGAGCATAGTTGGCATCTAGATCTCGAGACCAGGAAATAGCTAAACAACCAACCTTATGCCTTGGTCGGGCTACCACGCCCAAGAAGGGTCTGAGTGTAAGAGCATAGTTGCCATCCAGATCTCGAGACCAGGAAATAGCTAAACAACCGTCCTGATGCCTTGTTCGGGCTACCACCCCCAAGAAGGGTCTGAGTGTAAGAGTTTAGATTCCATCCAGATCTCGATACCAAGAAATAGCTAAACAGCCCTCCTAATGCCTTGGTCGGGCTACCACCCCCAAGAAAAGTCGAGTGTAAGAGCATAGTTGCCGTCTAGATCTCGAGACCAGGAAATAGCTAAACAGCCATCCTTAAGCCTTGGTAGGGCTACCTCCGCAAGAAGGGTCTGAGTGTAAGAGCATAGTTGGCATCTAGATCTCGAGACCAAGAAATAGCTAAACAACCAACCTTATGCCTTGGTCGGGCTACCACGCCCAAGAAGGGTCTGAGTGTAAGAGCATAGTTGCCATCCAGATCTCGAGACCAAGAAGTAGCTAAATAGCCCAGCTGATGCCTTGGTCGGGCTACCACCCCTTAGAAGGGTCTGAGTGTAAGAGCATAGTTGCCATCTAGATCTCGAGACCAGGAAATTGCTAAACAACCCTCCTGATGCCTTGTTCGGGCTACCACCCTCAAGAAGGGTCTGAGTGTAAGAGCTTAGTTTCCATCCAGATCTCGATACCAAGAAATAGCTAAACAACCCTCATGATGCCTTGGTCGGTCTACCACCCCCAAGAAGGGTCTAAGTGTAAGAGCATAGTTGCCATCAAGATGTCGAGACCAGGAAAAAGCCAAACAACCCTCCTGATGCCTTGGTCGGGCTACCACCCTCAGAAGGGTCTGCATGTAAGAGCATAGTTGCCATCCAGATCTTGAGACCAGGAAATAGTTAAACAACCCTCCTGATGCCTTGGTCGGGCTACAACCCCCAAGAAGGGTCTGAGTATAAGAGCATAGTTGCCATCCAGATCTCGAGACCAGGAAAAAGCCAAACAGCCCTCCTGATGCCTTGGTCGGGCTACCACCCCCAAGAAGGGTCTGAGTGTAAGAGCATAGTTGCCACCTAGATCACGAGACCAGGAAATAGCTAAACAGCCCTCCTGATGCCTTTGTCGGGCTACCACCCCAAGAAGGGTCTAAGGGTAAGAGTATAGTTGCCGTCCAGATCTCGAGACCATGAAATAGATAAACAGCCCTTCAGATACCTTGGTCGGGCTGCCACGCCCAAGAAGGGTCTGAGTGTAAGAGCATAGTTGCCATCCAGATCTCGAGACCAGGAAGTAGCTAAACAACCCTCATGATGCCTTGGTCAGGCTACAACCCCCAAGAAGGGTCTGAGTGTAAGAGCATGGTTGCCATCAAGATCTTGAGACCGGGAAATAGCTAAACAACCCTCCTGATGCCTTGGTCGGGCTACCACCCCCAAGAAGGGTCTGAGTGTAAGAGCATAGTTGCCATCCAGGTTTGAGACCAGGAAATAGCCAAACAACCCTCCTGATGCCTTGGTCGGGCTACCACCCCCAAGAAGGGTCTGAGTGTAAGAGCATAGTTGCCATCCTGATCTCGAGACCAGGAAGTAGCTAAATAGCCCAGCTGATGCCTTGGTAGGGCTACCACCCTCAGAAGGGTCTGAATGTAAGAGCATAGTTGTCATCCAGATCTCGAGACCAGGAAATAGTTAAACAACCCTCCTGATGCCTTGGTCGGGTTACAACCCCCAAGAAGAGTTTTAGTGTAAGAGCGTAGTTGCCATCCAGATCTCGAGACCAGGAAATAGCTAAACAACCCTTCTGATGCCTTGGTCGGACTACCACCCCCAAGAAGGGTCTGAGTGTAAGAGCATAGTTGCCATCAAGATCTCGAGACCAGGAAATAGCTAAACTGCCCTCCTGATGCCTTGGTCGGGCTACCACCCCCAAGAAGGGTCTGAGTGTAAGAGCATAGTTGCCATCTAGATCTCTAGACCAGGAAATAGCTAAACAACCCTCCTGATGGCTTGATCGGGCTACCACCCCGAAGAAGGGTCTGAGTGTAGGAGTATAGTTGCCATCCAGATCTCGAGAAAAGGAAATAGCTAAACAGCCCTCCTAAAGCCTTGGTCGGGCTACCACCCCCAAGAAGAGTCGAGTGTAAGAGCATAGTTGCCGTCCAGATCTGAAGACCAGGAAATAGCTAAACAGCCCACCTGATGCCTAGGTCAGGCTACCACCCCCAAGAAGGGTCTGAGTGTAAGAGCATAGTTGCCATCTAGATCTCGAGACCAGGAAATAGCTAAACAGCCCTCATGATGCCTTTTTCGGGCTACCACCCCCAAGAAGGGTCTGAGTGTAAGAGCATAGTTGCCATCAAGATCTCAAGACCGGGAAATAGCTAAACAACCCTCCTGATGCCTTGGTCGGGCTACCACCCCCAAGAAGGGCCTGAGTGTAAAAGCGTAGTGGCCATCCAGATCTTAAGACCAGGAAATAGCTAAATAGCCTTCCTAATGCCTTGGTCGGGCTACCAACACTAAGAAGGGTCCGAGTGTAAGTGCATAGTTGACATCCAGATCTCGAGACTAGGAAATAGCTAAACAGCCTTCCTGTTGCCTTTTTCGGGCTACCAACCCCAAGAAAGGTCTAAGTGTAAGAGCATTGCCATCCAGATCTCGAGACCTGGAAATAGCTAAACAACCCTCCTTATGCCTTGGTCGGGCTACCTCCCCCAGGAAGGGTCTGAGTGTAAGAGCATAGTTGCCATCCAGATCTCGAGACCAGGAAATAGCTAAACAACCCTCTTGATGCCTTGGTCGGGCTACCACCCCCAAGAAGAGTCTGAGTGTAAGAGCATAGTTTCCATCCAGATCTCGAGACCAGGAAATAGCTAAACAACCATCCTGATGCCTTGGTCGGGCTACCACCCCCAAGAAGGGTCTGAGTGTAAGAGCATAGTTGCCATCTAGATCTCGAGACCAGGAAATAGCTAAACAACCGTCCTGATGCCTTGTTCGGGCTACCACCCCCAAGAAGGGTCTGAGTGTAAGAGCTTAGATTCCATCCAGATCTCGATACCAAGAAATAGCTAAACAGCCCTCCTAATGCCTTGGTCGGGCTACCACCCCCAAGAAAAGTCGAGTGTAAGAGCATAGTTGCCGTCCAGATCTCGAGACCAGGAAATAGCTAAACAGCCATCATTAAGCCTTGGTAGGGCTACCTCCGCAAGAAGGGTCTGAGTGTAAGAGCATAGTTGGCATCTAGATCTCGAGACCAGTAAATAGCTAAACAACCAACCTTATGCCTTGGTCGGGCTACCACGCCCAAGAAGGGTCTGAGTGTAAGAGCATAGTTGCCATCCAGATCTCGAGACCAAGAAGTAGCTAAATAGCCCAGCTGATGCCTTGGTCGGGCTACCACCCCTTAGAAGGGTCTGAGTGTAAGAGCATAGTTGCCATCTAGATCTCGAGACCAGGAAATAGCTAAACAGCCCTCCTGATGCCTTGGTCGGGCTACAACCCCCAAGAAGGGCCTGAGTGTAAGAGCATAGTGACCATCCAGATCTTGAGACTAGGAAATAGCTAAATAGCCCTCCTAATGCCTTGGTCGGGCTACCAACCCAAAGAAGGGTCCGAGTGTAAGAGAATAGTTGACATCCAGATCTCGAGACTAGGAAATAGCTAAACAGCCTTCCTGTTGACTTTTTCGGGCTACCAACGCCAAGAAGGGTCTAAGTGTAAGAGCATTGCCATCCAGATCACGAGACCTGGAAATAGCTAAACAACCCTCCTTATGCCTTGGTCGGGCTACCTCCCCCAAGAAGGGTCTGAGCGTACGAGCATAGTTGCCATCCAGATCTCGAGACGAGGAAATAGCTAAACAGCCCTCCTGATGCCTTGGTCGGGCTACCACCCCCAAGAAGGGTCTGAGTGTAAGAGCATAGTTGCCATCCAGGTCTCGAGACCAGGAAATAGCCAAACACCCCTCATGATGACTTGGTCGGGCTACCACCCCCAAGAAGAGTCTGAGTGTAAGAGCATAGTTGCCATCTAGATCTCGAGACCAGGAAATAGCTAAACAACCCTCATGATGCCTTGGTCGGGCTACCACCCCCAAGAAGGGTCTGAGTGTAAGAGCATAGTTGCCATCCAGATCTCGAGACCAGGAAATAGCTAAACAACCCTCCTGATGCCTTGGTCGGGCTACCGCCCCCAAGAAGGGTCTGAGTGTAAGAGCATAGTTGCCATCAAGATCTCGAGACCGAGAAATAGCTAAACAGCCCTCCTGATGCCTTGGTCGGGCTACAACCCCCAAGAAAGGCCTTAGTGTAAGAGCATAGTGGCCATCCAGATCTTGAGACTAGGAAATAGCTAAATAGCCCTCCTAATGCCTTGGTCGGGCTACCAACCCAGAGAAGGGTCCGAGTGTAAGAGCATAGTTGACATCCAGATCTCCCGACTAGGAAATAGCTAAACAGCCTTCCTGTTGCCTTTTTCAGGCTACCAACCCCAAGAAGGGTCTAAGTGTAAGAGCATTGCCATCCAGATCTCGAGACCTGGAAATAGCTAAACAACCCTCCTTATACCTTGGTGGGGCTACCTCCCCTAAGAAGGGTCTGAGTGTAAGAGCATAGTTGCCATCCAGGTCTCGAGACCAGGAAATAGCCAAACAACCCTCATGATGCCTTGGTCGGGCTACCAACCCCAAGAAGGGTCTGAGTGTAAGAGCATAGTTGCCATCCAGATCTCGAGACCAGGAAATAGCTAAACAACCGTCCTGATGCCTTGTCTGGCTACCACCCCCAAGAAGGGTCTGAGTGCAAGAGCATAGTTGCCATCTAGATCTCGAGACCAGGAAATAGCTAAACAACCATCCTGATGCCTTGTTCGGGCTACCACCCTCAAGAAGGGTCTGAGTGTAAGAGCATAGTTGCCATCCAGATCTCGAGACCAGGAAATAGCTAAACAGCCCTCCTAATGCCTTGGTCGGGCTACCATCCCCAAGAATGGTCTGAGTGTAAGAGCATAGTTGACATCCAGATCTCGAGACTAGGAAATAGCTAAACAGCCATCCTAATGCCTTGGTCGGGCTACCATCCCCAAGAAGGGTCTGAGTGTAAGAGTATAGTTGCCGTCCAGATCTCGAGACCAGGAAATAGGTAAACAGCCCTCCTGATGCCTTGGTCGGGCTACCGCCCACAAGAAGGGTCTGAGTGTAAGAGCATAGTTGCCATCAAGATCTCGAGACCGAGAAATAGCTAAACAGCCCTCCTGATGCCTTGGTCGGGCTACAACCCCCAAGAAGGGCCTTAGTGTAAGAGCATAGTGGCCATCCAGATCCTGAGACTAGGAAATAACTAAATAGCCCTCATAATGCCTTGGTCGGGCTACCAACCCAGAGAAGGGTCCGAGTGTAAGAGCATAGTTGACATCCAGATCTCCAGACTAGGAAATAGCTAAACAGCCTTCCTGTTGCCTTTTTCAGGCTACCAACCCCAAGAAGGGTCTAAGTGTAAGAGCATTGCCATCCAGATCTCGAGACCTGGAAATAGCTAAACAACCCTCCTTATACCTTGGTCGGGCTACCTCCCCCAAGAAGGATCTGAGTGTAAGAGCATAGTTGCCATCCAGGTCTCGAGACCAGGAAATAGCCAAACAACCCTCATGATGCCTTGGTCGGGCTACCAACCCCAAGAAGGGTCTGAGTGTAAGAGCATAGTTGCCATCCAGATCTCGTGACCAGGAAATAGCTAAACAACCGTCCTGATGCCTTGTCTGGCTAACACCCACAAGAAGGGTCTGAGTGCAAGAGCATAGTTGCCATCTAGATCTCGAGACCAGGAAATAGCTAAACAACCATCCTGATGCCTTGTTCGGGCTACCACCCTCAAGAAGGGTCTGAGTGTAAGAGCATAGTTGC
The DNA here is from genome assembly GCA_033220585.1 of Dipteronia sinensis. Lineage (NCBI taxonomy): Eukaryota > Viridiplantae > Streptophyta > Magnoliopsida > Sapindales > Sapindaceae > Dipteronia > Dipteronia sinensis. Next base: position 279,341 of record JANJYJ010000975.1, read on the forward strand.
CATCCAGATCTCGAGACCAGGAAATAGCTAAACAGCCCTCATAATGCCTTGGTCGGGCTACCATCCCCAAGAATGGTCTGAGTGTAAGAGCATAGTTGACATCCAGATCTCGAGACCAGGAAATAGCTAAACAGCCATCCTAATGCCTTGGTCGGGCTACCATCCCCAAGAAGGGTCTGAGTGTAAGAGTATAGTTGCCGTCCAGATCTCGAGACTAGGAAATAGGTAAACAGCCTTCCTGTTGCCTTTTTCGGGCTACCAACCCCAAGAAGGGTCTAAGTGTAAGAGCATTGCCATCCAGATCTCGATACCTGGAAATAGCTAAACAACCCTCCTTATGCCTTGGTCGGGCTACCTCGCCCAAGAAGGGTCTGAGTGTAAGAGCATAGTTGCCATCCAGATCTCGAGACCAGGAAATAGCTAAACAACCCTCATGATGCCTTGGTCGGGCTACCACCCCCAAAAAGGGTCTAAGTGTAAGAGCATAGTTGCCATCCAGATCTCGAGACCAAGAAATAGCTAAACAACCCTCCTGATGCCTTGGTCGGGCTACCACCCCCAAGAAGGGTCTGAGTGTAAGAGCATAGTTGCCATCCAGATCTCGAGACCAGGAAATAGCTAAACAACCATCCTGATGCCTTGGTCGGGCTACCACCCCCAAGAAGTGTCTGAGTGTAAGAGCATAGTTGCCATCTAGATCTCGACACCAGGAAATAGCTAAACAACCGTCCTGATGGCTTGATCGGGCTAACACCCCCAAGAAGGGTCTGAGTGTAAGAGCATAGTTGCCATCCATATCTCGAGACCAGGAAATAGCTGAACAGCCCTCCTAATGCCTTGGTCGGGCTACCACCCCTTAGAAGAGTCGAGTGTAAGAGCATAGTTACCGTCCAGATCTCGAGACCATGAAATAGCTAAACAGCCCACCTGATGCCTAGGTTGGGTTACCACCCCCAAGAAGGGTCTGAGTGTAAGAGCATAGTTGCCATCTAGATCTCGAGACCAGGAAATAGCTAAACAGCCCGCCTGATGCCTTTTTCGGGCTACCACCCCCAAGAAGGGTCTGAGTGTAAGAGCATAGTTGCCATCAAGATCTCAAGACCGGAAAATAGCTAAACAGCTCTCCTGATGCCTTGGTCAGGCTACCACCCCCAAGAAGGGCCTGAGTGTAAGAGCGTAGTGGCCATCCAGATCTTGAGACTAGGAAATAGCTAAATAGCCTTCCTAATGCCTTGGTCGGGCTACCAACCCCAAGAAGGGTCCGAGTGTAAGAGCATAGTTGACATCCAGATCTCGAGACCAGGAAATAGCTAAACAGCAATCCTATTGCCGTGGTCGGGCTACCACCCCCAAGAAGGGTCTGAGTATAAGAGCATAATTGCCATCCAGATCTCGAGACCAGGAAAAAGCCAAACAACCCTCCTGATGCCTTGGTCGGGCTACCACCCCCAAGAAGGGTCTGAGTGTAAGAGCATAGTTGCCACCTAGATCACGAGCCCAGGAAATAGCTAAACAGCCCTCCTGATGCCTTTGTCGGGCTACCACCCCAAGAAGGGTCTAAGGGTAAGAGTATAGTTACCGTCCAGATCTCGAGACCAGGAAATAGATAAACAGCCCTTCAGATACCATGGTCGGGCTACCACGCCCAAGAAGGATCTGAGTGTAAGAGCATAGTTGCCATCCAGATCTCGAGACCAGGAAGTAGCTAAATAGCCTAGCCGATGCCTTGGTCTGGCTACCACCCCCAAGAAGGGTCTGAGTGTAAGAGCATAGTTTCCATCTAGATCTCGAGACCAGGAAATAGCTAAACAACCCTCATGATGCCTTGGTCAGGCTACAACCCCCAAGAAGGGTCTGAGTGTAAGAGCATGGTTGCCATCAAGATCTTGAGACCGGGAAATAGCTAAACAGCCCTCCTGATGCCTTGGTCGGGCTACCACCCCCAAGAAGGGTCTGAGTGTAAGAGCATAGTTGCCATCCAGGTTTGAGACCAGGAAATAGCCAAACAACCCTCCTAATGCCTTGGTCGGGCTACCACCCCCAAGAAGGGTCTGAGTGTAAGAGCATAGTTGCCATCCAGATCTCGAGACCAGGAAGTAGTTAAATAGCCCAGGTGATGCCTTGGTCGGGCTACCACCCCCAAGAAGGGTCTAAGTGTAAAAGCATAGTTGCCATCCAGATCTCGAGACCAGGAAGTAGCTAAATAGCCCAGCTGATGCCTTGGTCGGACTACCACCCCCAAGAAGGGTCTGAGTGTAACAGCATAGTTGCCATCTAGATCTCGAGACCAGGAAATTGCTAAACAACCCTCCTGATGCCTTTGTCGGGCTACCACCCCCAAGAAGGGTCTGATTGTAAGAGCATAGTTGCCATCAATATCTCAAGACCAGGAAATAGCTAAACAACCCTCATGATGCCTTGGTCGGTCTACCACCCCCAAGAAGGGTCTAAGTGTAAGAGCATAGTTGCCATCAAGATGTCGAGACCAGGAAAAAGCCAAATAGCCCTCCTAATGCCTTGGTCGGGCTACCACCCCCAAGAAGGGTCTGAGTGTAAGAGCATAGTTGCCATCAAGATCTCGAGACCAGAAAATAGCTAAACAGCCATCCTTAAGCCTTGGTAGGGCTACCTCCGCAAGAAGGGTCTGAGTGTAAGAGCATAGTTGGCATCTAGATCTCGAGATAAGGAAATAGCTAAACAACCAACCTTATGCCTTGGTCGGGCTACCACTCCCAAGAAGGGTCTGAGTGTAAGAGCATAGTTGCCATCCAGATCTCGAGACCAAGAAGTAGCTAAATAGCCCAGCTGATGCCTTGGTCGGGCTACCACCTCTTAGAAGGGTCTGAGTGTAAGAGCATAGTTGCCATCTAGATCTCGAGACCAGGAAATTGCTAAACAACCCTCCTGATGCCTTGGTCGGGCTACCACCCCCAAGAAGGGTCTGAGTATAAGAGCATAGTTGCCATCCAGATCATGAGACCAGGAAAAAGCCAAACAGCCCTACTGATGCCTTGGTCGGGCTACCACCCCCAAGAAGGGTCTGAGTGTAAGAGCATAGTTGCCATCCAGATCTCGAGACCAGGAAGTAGCTAAATAGCCCAGCTGATGCCTTGGTCGGGCTACCACCCCCAAGAAGGGTCTGAGCGTAAGAGCATAGTTGCCATCTAGATCTCGAGACCAGGAAATTGTTAAACAACCCTCTTGATGCCTTGGTCGGGCTACCACCCCCAAGAAGGGTCTGAGTGTAAGAGCATATTTGCCATCAAGATCTCGAGACCGGGAAATAGCTAAACAACCCTCATGATGCCTTGGTCGGTCTACCACCCCTAAGAAGGGTCTAAGTGTAAGAGCATAGTTGCCATCAAGATGTCGAGACCAGGAAAAAGCCAAACAGCCCTCCTAATGCTTTGGTCGGGCTACCACCCCCAAGAAGGGTCTGAGTGTAAGAGCATAGTTGCCATCAAGATCTCGAGACCAGGAAATAGCTAAACAGCCATCCTTAACCCTTGGTAGGGCTACCTCCGCAAGAAGGGTCTGAGTGTAAGAGCATAGTTGGCATCTAGATCTCGAGATAAGGAAATAGCTAAACAACCAACCTTATGCCTTGGTCGGGCTACCACCCCCAAGAAGGGTCCGAGTGTAAGAGCATAGTTGACATCCAGATCTCGAGACTAGGAAATAGCTAAACAGCCTTCCTGTTGCCTTTTTCGGGCTACCAACCCCAAGAAGGGTCTAAGTGTAAGAGCATTGCCATCCAGATCTCGACACCTGGAAATAGCTAAACAACCCTCCTGATGCCTTTGTCGGGCTACCACCCCCAAGAAGGGTCTGAGTGTAAGAGCATAGTTGCCATCAAGATCTCAAGACCAGGAAATAGCTAAACAACCCTCATGATGCCTTGGTCGGTCTACCACCCCCAAGAAGGGTCTAAGTGTAAGAGCATAGTTGCCATCAAGATGTCGAGACCAGGAAAAAGCCAAACAGCCCTCCTAATGCCTTGGTCGGGCTACCACCCCCAAGAAGGGTCTGAGTGTAAGAGCATAGTTGCCATCAAGATCTCGGGACCAGGAAATAGCTAAACAGCCATCCCTAAGCCTTGGTAGGGCTACCTCCGCAAGAAGGGTCTGAGTGTAAGAGCATAATTGGCATCTAGATCTCGAGATGAGGAAATAGCTAAACAACCAACCTTATGCCTTGGTCGGGCTACCACGCCCAAGAAGGGTCTGAGTGTAAGAGCATAGTTGCCATCCAGATCTCGAGACCAAGAAGTAGCTAAATAGCCCAGCTGATGCCTTGGTCGGGCTACCACCCCTTAGAAGGGTCTGAGTGTAAGAGCATAGTTGCCATCTAGATCTCGAGACCAGGAAATTGCTAAACAACCCTCCTGATGCCTTGTTCGGGCTACCACCCCCAAGAAGGGTCTGAGTGTAAGAGCTTAGTTTCCATCCAGATCTCGATACCAAGAAATAGCTAAACAGCCCTCCTAATGCCTTGGTCGGGCTACCACCCCCAAGAAGGGTCTAAGTGTAAGAGCATAGTTGCCATCAAGATGTCGAGACCAGGAAAAAGCCAAACAGCCCTCCTAATGCCTTGGTCGGGCTACCACCCCCAAGAAGGGTCTGAGTGTAAGAGCATAGTTGCCATCAAGATCTCGAGACCAGGAAATAGCTAAACAGCCATCCCTAAGCCTTGGTAGGGCTACCTCCGCAAGAAGGGTCTGAGTGTAAGAGCATAATTGGCATCTAGATCTCGAGATGAGGAAATAGCTAAACAACCAACCTTATGCCTTGGTCGGGCTACCACGCCCAAGAAGGGTCTGGCTCGAGGGAACCGCCTCGTCATCATCAGGGCGAGATAACTCAGCAACCTTAATCATTATCTCCTTTCTATCCTAATCGGCGATGGATGATAGATCAAAAGGGAAAGGGGAGAGCCTCTGCGACCTGAAAGGAAGCATAAAAATATCCATCACTAAAGGAGGTCTCCGCGTCAGCTTGTAGCTTGGTCACTTGAGCAGTCAAATCCTGATTCTCAAGGTCCAACTTCTTAGCCTCAGCTTTCCAAGAATCCCTCTGCTTAACCCACCGGGTAGATTGGAGATGTTCTTTATCATAAGACTACTTCATCCTCTCATGATCACAACGTAGCTCGGCCTGCTCGATCTCAATTTTTCCTTAGCTGGAGGTCATCTCTTCTACTAATGTTTGAGCCTGCTTGAGCAGTCCCATGGCTTTATCGGCTTCAGCTTCAGCCTTAGTAGCCTTGTCATGAAAGAGGGTTACCTGATGGCCCATGGCTACATTTAACTTGAAAGCCTATAAAATACAAAGCCAGGGTTAGAAATCGAACAAGCTAGTAGAAGCAGTACGAAGAAAATACAATAACTTCAGCTAAGACAGCAGACCCCTTTGGTGAGCAAGACATCCACGGGCATTGAGGCCATCCTGGAAAGCCCATCGCCTGGACAAGATGCGATGAATTGTTCATGGACTTCATCCTGCCCCATCGAGCTAGACTAAGGGTGGGAACAGCTATGAGGAATCCCTGCGACACCCGCTTCAAAGTCCTTCGAAGCTCGGAGGGTTAGAAGCGTAGCAAAATCAGGAAGACGAATCGTGGGAGTAGCAACGTTAGTAACAACAATAGAAGGGGTAGAAACAGTTGGACCAACAGCTTGGGGAGCCTTACTCAAAGCCCGAAAAGCCCGCGAGGTAAGGTTGGCCATCCTAGACTCAGTTGGGGAGGTAGATTGAGCAAGAGCCGGTGCGACCCCAACAAAAAGGGAAGAGGAGTTTGAGTCTGAGGAGATTGTTGGACTTCCTGAGAAGCTGGCTCAATAACAAAAACTATGAGTAAACAAAACAAAAAAGGAAACGTCAGAACTAAGCTAGTCAAAAAGACAAAGCAAGATGATTCAGTGACACTTATGAGGAGTAGCATCGGAGATCCGCAGGTATTGATTCACCCTGCGAGGATCGAAGGCTTCAGCGGTTGGGAACTTCAGGTTCAAGTAGTTCCTGGCTAGAATAGCCTTCAAAATAGTTTCAGATTCAGAAGGCAGGGAGTTCCGGTCCCACGATGCTTTGTCACTAAAAGCTGTGGGAACCTCGAACTCATGCCCCCCAATAAAAATCGAGCTTCCCCAGTCACCCCTCGCAAGGATCCACTCTTCCTTCCAGGCGGGGTCCTTCTTCTAAGCGTCGGGAATGACAAAGTTGAGCTTGTTCTTGGCTTTAGCATAAAACTGACCTCGGGGAGCGCCAGATAGGCTCCCGATTTGGAAAAGGTAGGCCCTGTTCCTCTGCTCCGGGCTCTCTCATCACCTTGCTCAGCTGGCATTGTTCCCTCCATAGCACAAGGAAGCCAATCAAATGCCTCCAGAAGTCGGGCGTCAACTGGAGGGGAGCAAGCTGGATGGCGTTGAGAGCTCACCGAAGGGTAGGATGAAGGGGAAGCCTAACCCCATTCTCGAGAGCCGCCACATGAATTGGAAGCACGCCTTTAGAGGGATTGAAAAACTCATAACCTTTGGGAGGTACTGAGATAGAAACGCTGTCGAGAATGCCGTACTTAGACCTCAAACGGTCAATCGCGTTCGGATCAACGGTGGAATCAGGGACAACCCTGAAGTCATAGGGAGGAAGCCTCTCCAAAGGGGGGCTGGTAGCTGGGACTGGATGCTCCCCTGGGGCATCGCCGCCAACCTCTCTATCAGAATCTTCATCTGCTAGATCCAGAGGATGGTCGAGATGATTAGAAAACCCAGTCCCAATGGACAGGTTCCTGTTCGACTACCGACGTTGCGGATTGGGCGGAGAATCATCGCTATCTAAGCTCCTCCTTGCCCATTTTCCAGGGGCAAGGCTGGAGACCTCTTCGCCATCAACCATGGAATTAACGAAGTCACGACTGGTTTTCGACATGATGGAATGAAGTCAGTGAGGATGAGTAATGATGAAAAAGATATGCTTGAGAGAAAGTTTGTCTTGGGAAAATTTGAAATTTGAAAGATATGAGGAAGACGTTGAGATAAACAAGTATATATAGGCAAGAGGGTAGTAGCACGAGCTGTCGAGATTTTCGGTTAAGATCACCTAAAATCTCGAAGACTGCCGTAACGCAGCAGGATTAACTCAGAAAAAAATCAATCAGCTCCCGCCACATCACTTGCTCAGTTAATGGGAAGATTCCCCCAAGATTCTAGTAACGGTAAAGAAGGAAAAATTTCCCAAATAAAATAGGAAATCAGACTCCAACCCCAAACTCGACAACCAGTGTTCAAGTCACAGGGACTTCTGTTAATAGCCAAATTTGGCTAGGGACCAAAAGGAAATTTTCCACCCTCTTAGTCTGGCTCTAGGCCCGAGGTTATCCACCAGGAGACCACATTACCCGAAGCCGAGATACGATATCGCCCCACAGAAATAAGGACGGGCTCCAGAAACACCCGGAGTAGAGCCCGACTCGGTCAGATCGAGCCCGCATCACCGAACCTGAAACCAGGAAATCCCCCCGAAGTCGGGATTATGTTAACACTAAGTTTCCCATCACGGAGGCCTTCGAGGCAAAGAGGGTAGATCACTACCTTCACATTTCTGGAGCTTCTCTAGGTAGAAAACTTTTCTGATTTTGCTCATATTATTTTGTTTTTATTGACTCTGCGAATATTGACTCTGGCTATCTTTGTAGTTTCAGCAGTATCTCTATCGGTTCCTAAAATGGAGACCCATCAAGTAGGCGATACTATTGATTCTCCTCTGTCTTCCCCTGTCAGGATTCCAATCAGTTCTGATCTCGATACAGGGGTTGGAGTACCTACTGGCTTTGATAGGACCTCGGTCGGGGTATCAGGATCGCCAGCTCCTCCTCTTCCTACCTCGGCTAGGTCACTGGAGGCTTTTACAGCTAGATTAGGGAGGTATCGAGGTGCTTCCAGCCGGGTGCAAGAGGTTTCACCCCTTAGACCAGTTAATGTTGTAGCAGCCATTGATGCTGGTTTGTCAGCTTCTTCTGCTTCTCCCGTTGTGGTATCTGGTCAGCCTAAACCGGTCGAGAAAAACTCTGATTCTACTATGAAGAGGCGGGTAGTACCTCAAGATAAGGCACAGTCGAGGTCGAAGGATGGCAGCTAAGATGAAGTTCTGGCCCACTTCGGTGCTTCCTGCCCAGGTGGGGACCTAGATGTCATGGCCGCCATGCCGACTGAGCTTCTAATTAGAAAAGGGTCTGCCCTTCTAGCTGAGGTAAGCTATCTTGTTTTAATCCTTTGTTCAGATAAGAGGTTAAGAAAATTCTGACAAGTGCATTGTTTTTGTCAGGCTTTTAAATTCAATGTGGCCATGAGCCAACAAGTTGGCCTCCTTCTGGAGCAAGTTAGGGGTGCTACATCGGAACTGGAGAGGTCTAAAAATGAGCTTGCTAAGGCTGCTCAGGGAATGGAAGTTCTGAACCAGTCACTGGCGAATATCCAAAAGGAGGATGACGAGGCGAAGGTTGATAGGGAGAGGATGCAGCATGCTTTGGATATGGAGAAGCTCAGATCCCTCTGCCACAAAGAGGAGAGGGATAATGCGAAGGAGAGAATAGTGGAGCTGGAGAAAGAAATCCAATCCCTTCGAAGTAGCGTGGCCAATCTAGATGCCCAGGTAGACACCGCCTTCGGGGACGGTTACTTCTTTGTTGGCTACCAAGTGGCTCTAGCTCTCCCTCCTCCATTTGATCTAGGTGACATCGCTGGGTGGAACCGGGAGGAGATCATGGCAAGGGCTGCTGAGCTAGCTTGGGCAGCACCTTCTAATATGGTTGGGCCCTCCCAGGTTGTTGGAGATATTGGAGTAGTAGGAGGACCGGACCAGGGCTCTGTCTCCCTTCTTCCACCAAGCAATGCTGGGTCAACTCCAAATCTAAAGGAACTTGAGGTTGGTGTGGCTTAGGCTGGAGGAGGGGTTTCTGCCTCCTTTGCTTCTCCAGTAGAGTCTGGTAAGGAGGTAGGAGATCAGCCTGCTACTGATGATGGAGAAGCTGTCCTACCTATCTCATCATCCGACCCTGCCCAGGAAAAAGGAAAGTCAGGCTGCTCTGATCGAGGAAGTTGGATGGGAGCTTCAAGGAGATCCATCTCCAATGGAAATTCTGGTTGTTGTAGGTGCTCAGGAAGCAGACGGGGCCCCATTCAGTATTAAAAGAGGGGAAACCATAACTGGTGGAGTTGGCGAGGAGACGGCCACTCAGGAGCAGGAGGATGCTTGGTCCAGCTTGATCTCTTATTCAGTAGCACCTAGATAATGTTATCTTTTTGTAGCCCGTGATCGGGGGATGGGCTCCCCGGTTTTAGTAATGAGAATTTCTTTGTTTTTCTTGACTTCATACGTGTATAGTTTATCGCATCCCAGGTTGAAATGCTTGTTTCGGGATGATTCTTAGTACCCAGGAAGGAATTTGGTGGTCCGGGAATTAATATTGCGAATGGTCAGGGAAAAGTATCAAGACCTCAACCGATCATAGATCGGGGCACTTCATTTTTTATGGGTTTCCATGTAGGCATTATTGGTTCGAATTTTGTATTCAAATGTCCTTCCAGATGTCGATCCAGGATAGGTTCGATTATCCCGATCATTAAGCCTTGGGGGGGAAAGCACACTTCGCGAGGCTTTCCTTCCCTGTGTATCGAACGTTGTGTATATAAATGACTTTATCCTCTCATTTTCGATATTCGATTTTTCCCTCTATAAATACCCTCTATCTGTTAGATGGGTCTTCAAACAATCCCTTTTTCCTTTGTAGCAGGCAGTCTCCATAGGTTGACCGATGATCATCGTATCACCTGACATTGTGGGAGGAGGAGGAGATGTCGGCTCTGCGACTGGCAGGATGCTTGATATTATGGAAGGAGCTGTACTTGATGGATTTAATTACCAGAGGAACAGGGAAAGTAGAGATTCCCAAGATCAGGATGAATGGTGGGCTCTGACGCTGCGGCCTTGCCAACGGTGTAGGCATTACCCGGTCAAGCCGCGGCTTTGTGCCCCATTGCATCTTGGACGTGGGGGGGAAATCCTTATTTCCTTCCTATTCTTACTGATCTCAACACAGCCTCTGCTCCTACCTCCGGGGTTCGTGGCATCCCAACACGGCCTCTGCTCCTACCTTCGGGGTTCATGGCAGCACCGTCAATATAGATTCTGATTTAAATCAGTGTTGCTAGGTAGGCAGATCTAGTAAGTAGGTGAGAAGTTAGAGAGGGAACTGGCTGTTTCAGACGTCCAGTTTATTTTCTTGTCTCTTTTTTTCTTGTATCATGTATGTAGCTTAAAATAAGGGCAGGGTTCCCCGATTTGATCAATGAAAAGAAAAACTCACTTCCACCTATATCTGTCGATTTAATTTAGTCACAAGCTTCTGATTGAAGCATGGACTCAGGCAAGAGTCCCCAGCATAAACTTGACTTAATCAAAACTTGGTAACTCATAAAATCTGATGAGAATAAAGCAGTTGATTGGTACCATGGTACCTCGCACTCCAGTTCTGAGAGTCTTGGCAGTATGGCGAGTAGTCTGGCGAAACTAGGAACCTCGTCGAATGATTGAGTACCTAGCTTTCCAGTTCATGGAACCTAGGTCTCCAGGGAAGTATTCTGGCGAAACCGGGTACCTCACTCCTTTATTTGTAGGAGCTTTGGTGCCTTGGCGAATCAAAAATTTGGTGAATCTCAGTACCTCACCTTCCTGTTTTAGGAATCTTGGTACTCTAGCGAAAACAATGGCGTACGAGGTACCTCGCACTCCTGTTTGTAAGAGTCATGGTATCCTGGCGAAAGAAATTGGTGAATAAACACTGGCAGTAAGATCCAGGTAGGCAACTAAGGCCACTTTAGCACCTGGTCGTTCTCGACGGGGGGTGGTGCTCGGCCCAGGCCTTGATCTAGCTGGCAACTATGCTCTTACTATCCAGATCCTTCTCAGCGGGGGGTGGTGCCCGGCAAAAGTCTGATCCATCAGGCAACTATGCTCTTACATACTGGATCCTTCCTAGCAGGGGGTGGTACCCGGCCAGGGCGGCAGAAAAGCCATACGGTCATTTCTGGTCTTGAGGCAATCATATTTGGGTACCTTGCATTCCTGTTTGCATGAATCTTGGTATCTTGGCGAAAACAATGGCGAATAAACATTGGCAGCAAGATCCAGGTAGGCAACTAGGCCACTTTAGCACCTGGTCTTTCTTGGCGGGGGTGGTGCCCGGCCAAGGTCTGATCCATCGGGCAACTATGATCTTAAGTACTGGATCCTTCCTAGCGGGGGGTGGTACCCGGATAGGGCAGCAGGACGGCCATATGGTCCTTCCTGGTCTTGAGGCAAACCTCCTAGATGGTCTGATCCGATCTAGGGTGTCAGGAGTGCTACGCAGCTTTCCTAGTTTCATGGCTATCCTGCTGGATGGATCTATCCGGTCCAGGGCATCAGGAATACTATGCAGCTCTCATGGTCTTAAAGCGACAATCATGGGGAATTCAATTGGCGACGTAAAGTAGGTGGATGTAGACAAATGTAGGCAGGAGCAAATGGAGAAAGAAACCTTATTTATTGATGATCAAAGGAAAAAGAAAAAAGAAAAAAGAAAAATACAAGTACTCACGACTACTAATATCTTCTGTCAGTCGTTTAGGAATAATCCTGGTCGACTTGCCTTGCAGAATTTATAGGTAGAATCTCTTGAGATGATTAACATTCCAAGTGTGGTCTACTGGATGTCCGTCCATATCATTCAACTTGTAGGCCCCACCCTGGATCACCATTTTGATTAGGTAAGGACCTTTCCAATTAGGTGATAGCACTCCGTTCGACCTCTTCCGGGTATTCTGGGTAACCTTTCTGAGCACCATATCCCTTTCCTTGAAGCTTCGACTTCTCAATTTCTTGTTAAAGTAACGAGCAATCTGGTTCTGGTAAACCGCTACTCTTTCGGCTGTCCTGTCCTGCTTCTCCTCTAGGAGGTCCAGGCTGGCCCTCAGCTTGTCCTCATTTCCATCGGGGTCAAAATGTTGCACCCGGAAGGAGACGAGCTTGTGTTCTATAGGAAGGATGGCTTCTACCCCGAAAGCTAGCGATGTAGGGAAAAATCGATATAAAACGCAGCGGAAGAAACGAAAAATAGATTTCTTATGGTTTTAAAATTTTTCTCAAAGTTGAACCTTAACCTTTTAATTAATTAAACTCAATATATACGGTTAGAGTTAAATACCTCTTGATGCGTGATCCGATTGACTTACGTGATTGGTAATCCGTAAAATCTTTTCAGATGCTCGTGAACAGTACCCGCGTGAACAGTGGTTGCGAACAGTAACCCCCCCCCTGTAAACAGTGATCGTGAACAATACCGCGAGATCTTCCAATCCGAACACGTACGTGAATCACCTAGGAGCGTGGTCTCCCTTTTTCTTTGAATTGCAAACCTGAGAATGGATGAACAAAGTTTTCTTTTTCTTTTGTTAGTCACAAAACAATCAAAAGAAGACAAAAATTATTCCGGTCACTTTTGAGTTCTCAATCTAATGATCGAAACTCGCGTGAACCTAATTCGATGTTGTACACACAAGCTTATTGATGAACAAGCAATCAGTGTACTATCAAAGAATAATCTTTTCTCTCTTTTATGTTTAGTAGAATAAAAATTATCCTTTTCTATGAATTGAGAAGAAGAAGAAAAATTGAATCATTCAATCAACTATTATGGCCGAATTCTATATGTGGTATTATATAGGTGGCCGAAATTTTGCTTCTTCTTCTATTTAGGATTGCCGAAATCTTCCTCTAAATGGACTAGGGTTGCCGCAAATCACATACCAAAAAGAGTTTGTGTTGCACCCTAATTTCCATCAACCTTTAGACTTCAAAACCTAATCCAACTCATAGATATTTTTATTCTTTTATTGACTAAATAAAAAGACTTCTTATTTGATTAAATAAATAAAATTAATTATTTATTTTCTTATCAAACAAGTCTTTTACTTTTAATATACTACTACCAATAGTATAACTTTAGGAAATATATTTCCTGATCAGAAAAAGATTTGTTTCTTAATTAAACAATTAATTAGTAAATTAACTAATTCTTATTTAATTAAAACAATGAAACAAAATAATATATTAGGTTAATATATACACCTTGCCGCCCCACTTATATAAATGGGCCATATATTATTTTCTTATTTCATTTAATCCATTGGACTTTAAATAAAAGCCCACATGTGAACCATACCCATTCTTACTAAAAGAAACAAGCCCACATGTCTCCTTTTAATATATTAATATAATAGTGCAGCCCATTAATTAAATAATAGACATATTATATTCTTCATATATTAAAAACAATTCTAGATGGACCCTTAAATCGGCCCGGTAGAATATATCAAGTGATCCATGTAAATACGTGTGGATTGGGGATCTTGGCGGGCTATCTAAATTTAAGCTTTAATAGACACAACCTAATCACAATCAACAAATGATTCACTTAGGTCCAATCTATTAATTTTAACTCATTCCACTAAAGAGCTAAAATTGAACTCTTAAATAAAGATAGAATAAGGAGATGTTTCTCATTCATACCCTAGACAATCTTATAGGAGATGGTGTATCCTCGTGAATAATATCAGTAATCGCCAAGAGCTCATAGACCGCCTATAGCTCTCCAAGTTACCATATTTCCTCATATGACCACATTTCGAACTTGGATACTTTGACTTGTCCATAAGCCATGTTTTCAATAATCATTATTGAAAACTCAACGTTGAGATTTAATATCCAATACCTCAAAACATCCATATGATGATATTATACTCTCATTTAATAAATGGAGCCACGATGTCCATATCTATAAATGAAGTCCTCTATCGATTAACAAATGTATACCACCAAACTATCGAGGATAGACTATGCTATATAATCGTACTCATTGATAGCTCTAATGATAACACTTGCAACCATAAGTCCATCATTTATCTCAGGATTAAGATAGACTCTCTGATTGTCCTCTTTAATGAAAAGACTTATATCTAGTGACGGTTCTAGATAAAGTATTTCATTGTGATCCAGTTCAATGCACCTAGTGCACTAGATTCTTTTACTCGAAAACCTTTCGATGATTTTAGACTCATCATATTCATTTGATCCCACTCAAATGCTAGTAAAAGGATTCTACAACTTTAACAAGATAGAGGTTCCCAACCTTTAACTTAAGTTGTGAACGTTATTCAAGACTAACTAAAGAATTGTGTCTACCTCATACATATCCGGATGTATGAACAATTCTTCATGTCTCATAGTCTTTTGACCTTATGATTATTTACCTTGACAATTATAATAATAAATGCTATAAGTAATTGTAAGAATCATAATTCACTTTATTAATATGAGAAGATTGTCAATTACAATATTACACTCTTGCCATTGAGCATAATCCTAACAATCTCCCACTTGCTCTATAGCAAGTGTGTCATATCTCTCATTCCCATGTTCTCTAGATGTCTATCAAAGCTCTTCTGAGGTAGAGCCTTTGTGAAAGGATCCGCTAGATTTTCTGCTGACGCGATTTTGGTGATTGTCACGTCTCCCCTATGAACAATTTCCCTCAAAAGGTGACACTTCCTTTCAATGTGTTTACCTCTCTTATGACTTCTTGGTTCTTTCGAATTAGCCACTGCACCATTGTTGTCACAGTGTATAGTGATCTGCTTATTCGCACTAGGAACCACTTCTAAGTCAATCAAGAATTGGCGGAGCCAAACAGCCTCTTTGGCAGCTTCGCATGCAGCAACATACTCAGCTTCCATGGTGGAATCAGCAATACAAGATTGCTTGATACTCCTCCATATGACTGATCCTCCTCCAATGGTAAACACAGATCCTGATGTGGATTTTCTGTAGTCAGAATCCAACTGGAAATCAGAATCTGTATACCCAATGGGAATTAAATCCCCTATAGAGTATACAAGCATATAATCTCTAGTTCTCTTAAGATACTTGAAAATATGCTTCACTACCGTCCAATGATCAGGACCAGGTTTCGATTGAAACCTGCTAACTATGCCAACAACAAAACAAATATCTGGTCTAGTACAGAGCATTGCATACATGAGACTTCCAACTGCCGAGGCATATGGAACTCTACTCATGAATTGCTCTTCATGCACATTCTTAGGTGCTTGACCCTTAGAAAGTTTGATTCCATGTCTAAAAGGTAACATACCTTTCTTGGAATCTTGCACGGTGAATCTAGACAGGATTTTATCAATGTATGAAGCTTGGGATAATGCAATCGTTCTATTCTTTCTATCCCTTATTACTTGGATACCAAGAATATAACTTGCTTCTCCTAAGTCCTTCATATCAAATTGTTTTGCTAACCATTCTTTCACTGATGTCAATACACCTACATCGTTTCCAATGATTAGTATATCATCAACATAAAGACTGAGGAAAACCAACTTGTCGCCTTTGATCCTCTTGTATACACAAGGTTTGTCAGGGTTTTGAATAAATCCAAAACCCTTTACAGCTTGATCGAACCTTATGTTCCAAGATCTGGATGCTTGCTTTAGTCCATATATGGACTTTTGCAACTTGCATACTCTTTCTTCTTGGCCTTTTTCAATGAATCCCTCTGGTTCCATCATGTAGATGCTCTCGTCAAGACTTCCATTAAGGAAAGCTGTCTTGACGTCTATTTGCCAAATCTCTAGGTCTAGAGATGCTGCAATGGATAAGAGTATCCTAATGGATTTAAGCATGGCCACAGGTGAGAAGGTTTCCTCGTAATCGATACCTTCTTTGTGTGTATAACCTTTAGCTACTAGTCTAGCTTTAAAGGTTTCCACCTTACCATCCAAACCTCTTTTCCTCTTGTATACCCACTTGAACCCAATGGGTTTTATCCCTTTAAGCAAGTCTACAAGGGACCAGACTTTGTTATTGAACATTGATTCAATCTCGGATTGCATTGCCTTTTTCCAATGACGACAATCAACATCCTCCATAGCTTCCTTGTACGTGTAGGGATCATCGTCGTCAGGGAGATTCTCAACAGATTCTCCTAGACCGATATATCTTTCGGGTTGTGTTCTAACCCTCCCACTACGACGAGGAATGGTAGGTTGTTGATCTTGTGTTGGAGTGGAACTTACAATTGGGCTGGGTTGTGAAACCTCTTGTGGAATTGTATCTCCTGACATCTCATTCAGAACAATTCTACTTTTGGGCACAAAATTATTCATATAGTCCTTTTCTAGAAATGAAGCATTTGTTGAAACAAATACTTTTAGATCAGAAGGACTATAGAAATAATATCCTTTAGTTCCTTTTAGATACCCCACAAATATACATGTTTCCGAACGAGACTCCATCTTTTCTGTCTTTCCTTTCAACACATGTGCAGGATAACCAAATATCCTCATGTGTTGTAAACTAGGCTTTCACCCAGTCCACAATTCATGTGGGGTTTTAGGGACAGATTTAGATGGTACATCGTTTAGAATATATATTGCTGTTTGTAGAGCATATCTCCAAAAAGAAATAGGAAGTGTTGAATAACTCAACATTGATCTAACCATCTCTAAAAGAGTCCTATTTCTCCTTTCTGCTACCCCATTTTGTTGAGGTGTACCTGGTGCAGAAAGCTGAGAAACTATCCCATTACCAATAAGATATTGCTGAAACTTCCAGATAGATATTCTCCACCACAATCAGATCTCAAGATTTTTATATGTTTCTCAAGCTAATTTTCTACTTCAGTTTTGAATGCTTTGAACATATCAAATGCATCCGACTTATGTCTCATGAGATACACGTAACCAAATCTTGAGTAATCATCTGTGAAGGTGATGAAGTACTCATATCCACCTCTAGCTTGAATGCTCATAGGACCACATACATCAGTGTGTACTAGTCCTAAACATTAAGTGGCTCTTGCACCTTTGGTATTGAACGGCCTTTTGGTCATTTTACCTTCCAAACAAGATTCAGAAGTTGGTAGATCATCAACCTTTAAGTCACTTAAAGGTCCTTCACATACCAATCTTTTAATCCTATTAAGGTTAATGTGACCTAGGTGTAAATGCCAAAGATAGGTTTCATCTTTTGATAATTTTACTCTTTTATGATTAGGTTCCGTTATTTCTGTGTCTAACGAGTGAAAGATATTTCTATGCAAAAAGAATAAACCGTTTTCCAATGTACCTTTGCAAACAACTTTGTCATCTTACTAATAATAAAAGTTTTATTAAAAGTAACCAAATATCCAAACTTATTGAAACAAGAAACTGAAATTAAATTCCTCTTGAATTGAGGTACATAATAAACGTCTATTAAATCTAAATGCCTACTAGAATCTAAAATAACTCTAATATCTCCCACTGCACTTGCAGACACTAACGTTCCGTTGCCCAAGCGCAAATTGACTTCATCTTCATTCAACCTTCTCTTTTCCTGAAACCCCTGCAAGGAATAACAAACATGATTAGTGGCTCCAGAGTCTATGATCCACGAATCAGTAGAATCTGCCAGAAAACATGTTTCTAGATAATTAACATTACCTTCTTCCTTCTTTTTCTGGGACTTTGGGCAATCTCTTTTCCAATGTCCCTTTTCACAACAAAGGAAGCATTTTCCTTTGATCTTGGTTACTTTCTTGGTTTCCTTCTTGGTAGGCCCAAGTTGCTTTTTCTTCTATTGTTTCTTGACCTTATTACGGGTCTTAACAGTAGCAACTTTACCAACCAAATGAATCTCTTGACCTTTGTTTTTCACAAGGATCTTTTTAGCGCTTTGAACATCTTGCATCAGGCCCTGCAAGATGTATTCCTTTTTGTTCAAGGTGTAGTCCAACTTGAACTGATCAAAGGAATCTGACAGTGAGTTAACTACCATATCAGTTTTGGTCATCAATCTCAGCACCATTTAGTTCAGCAATATTAAGATGTGCTATGACTTTCATCATGTGATCTTACACAGATTGTCCAGGTTTCATCCTAAGATTCATAAAAGCAGTCACTGCCTCTCTCTTAGTCATCCTAGACCTCATAGCAAACATTTCCTCTAGAGACATCGTTATATCAGCAGCGGACTCCATTCTTTCATGTTGTTGTTGCAACACGTCGGAGATAGTGGCCATAATGTAACATTTTGCCATATCATCAGAAGTCTTCCACTGCTCATACTCATCTCTTTGCATAACATTAGATTCATTATTAGGAAGGGGTGGTTTAGGAGTGGTCAGAACAAACTTATGTTTTTCACTTTGCAGCAACAACCCAATTTTCCTTTTCCATGTTACGTAGTTATCTCCAGTTAAGGTGTTATCTTTCAGGATGTTCATAAGTGATGGGGTCATGATTTCTGATTAAAACAAAAACATATATAAGTAAATAATCATGATAATAGCACTTTTAAAAATTTATCTTGAATTAAAATAAATAATTCAATCATAAAAATTCAACGGTGATCCAACACCCATAAATATTACGCCTCCTTTGGGAGTGCACTATTTACTAGTTAGACTAGGTCCCACCTAATTGTTAACATAACAACCAGCGTTTTTAATTTTAGCCTTGTAATTTTTATTAACAAGAACTCTTAGGAGGATATTAATAAAATTACATTGAGTGTGTTACCAAGATATCGACCTTCAATTTTCTCTCACGAAAATCCCTCCTTGGGGAGTAGATTTCGTTTAAGTCAATTGTCTAGTCTATCCTTGTAAGGAAGTATATTGTTAAATTCCATTTATGGACTCCCCTTGGGGGGATTACCAAAAATAATAAAACTCAACTAATCTTGGAGGCCATAGGAATTCTTGCACACCTTCTCCCACTCAATTATTTAAGGCGTGTGATTAAATCCTAAAGAATGATTTTTACCAAGTTATCTAGATGCCAATTAGATACCTAAATCATTCAATGCATGTTCATACCAAAAGAGATATATGAGTGGCACTCCTATTCTAAAATGTCATGTTATCATACAGCAACAAATATTGTAATATTTAAGCAAAAATTAAATAGCAACAATTTTGGCCCATCCTAGAAAAGCGAGTAAATTACAATTGTTAGGAATACAAGATCTTCAGGTGGCCATCAACCATACGCTCATCCCTCGGCCTCCTCCCATGGACGTGCACAGCCCACAACCCCACAAAGGGGCTGCCTTGCGCAGCCCATAAGGCCACACAAGGCTGCCATGTGCAGCCCACCAAGGATTGGGCTTGCCATGCGCAGCCCAATCCAGTCCTAGGGTGCGCACGGTGCTCGTTCTCAGTTCCGGTTGCTTCGTTTTTCTTCTTGTCTTCGAATTTTCAATACCCGAATACATTACATCATATTACGAATAAATTACTGCAGCAAATTTTTTTATTTTTTTTATTTTACTGCAGTAAGATTTACAAAAAAATACTGCACCTGATTACAAAAAAAAATACTATACTTATTTTACATACAAAAAAAATAAAACCCTAGCAACCACCAAGAAGGAATTATGGCGATAATAGACCACCCTTCTTGTTACAAATCCGAAACAAAAATTACATTGAAATTCTAGGACCAAAATCGAGCAATAACAATTCACTTTATGAAACATATATAAATCCATACATTCAACATGTAATTATATATACGAATACCTAGAGTGTCATCTCTTTCTAAAACATGTATAATCACAATAAAAAAGAAATAGATTCACGTATATATACGTTAATTAATTAAAAGGTACAACCAGGGCTCTGATACCAATTGTAGGGAAAAATCGATATAAAACGCAGTGGAAGAAACGAAAAATAGATTTCGTATGGTTTTAAAATTATTCTCAAAGTTGAACCTTAATCTTTTAATTAATAAAACTCAAATATATACGGTTAGAGTTAAATACCTCTTGACGCGTGATCCGATTGACTTAAGTCGATTGGTAATCCGCAAAATCTTTTCCGATGCCCGTGAACAGTACCCGCCTGAACAGTGATTGTGAACAGTTCCCGCGTGAACAGTGATCGTGAACAGTGCCCGCGTGAACAGTACCCCCCCTCCCCCCCGTAAACAGTGATCATGAACAGTATCGCGAGATCTTCCAATCTGAACACGTACGTGAATCACCTAGGAGTGTGGTCTCCCTTTTTCTTTGAATTGCAAAACCTAAGAATGGATGAACAAAGTTTTCTTTTTCTTTTGTTAGTCACAAAACAATCAAAAGAAGACAAAAATTATTCTGGTCACTTTTGATTTCTCAATCTAATGATCGAAACTCGCGTGAACCTAATTCGATGTTGTACACACAAGCTTATTGATGAACAAGCAATCAGTGTACTATCAACGAATAATCTCTTCTCTCTTTTATGTTTAGTAGAATAAAAATTATCCTTTTCTATGAATTGAGAAGAAGAAGAAAAATTGAATCATTCAATCAACTATTATGGCCGAATTCTATATGTGGTATTATATAGGTGGCCGAAATTTTGCTTCTTCTTCTATTTAGGATTGCCGAAATCATCCTCTAAATGGACTAGGGTTGCCGCAAATCACATACCAAAAAGAGTTTGTGTTGCACCCTAATTTCCATCAACCTTTAGACTTCAAAACCTAATCCAACTCATAGATATTTTTATTCTTTTATTGACTAAATAAAAAGACTTCTTATTTGATTAAATAAATAAAATTGATTATTTATTTTCTTATCAAACAAGTCTTTTACTTTTAATATGCTACTACCAATAGTATAACTTTAGGAAATATATTTCCTGATCAGAAAAAGATTTGTTTCTTAATTAAACAATTAATTAGTAAATTAACTAATTCTTATTAAATTAAAACAATGAAACAAAATAATATATTAGGTTAATATATACACCTTGCCGCCCCACTTATATAAATGGGCCATATATTATTTTCTTATTTCATTTAATCCATTGGACTTTAAATAAAAGCCCACATGTGAATCATACCCATTCTTACTAAAAGAAACAAGCCCACATGTCTTCTTTTAATATATTAATATAACAGTGCAGCCCATTAATTAAATAATAGACATATTATATTCTTCATATATTAAAAACAATTCTAGATGGACCCTTAAATCGGCCCGGTAGAATATATCAAGTGATCCATGTAAATACGTGTGGATTGGGGATCTTGGCGGGCTATCTAAATTTAAGCTTCAATAGACACAACCTAATCACAATCAACAAATGATTCACTTAGGTCCAATCTATTAATTTTAACTCATTCCACTAAATAGCTAAAATTGAACTCTTAAATAAAGATAGAATAAGGAGATGTTTCTCATTCATACCCTAAACAATCTTATAGGAGATGGTGTATCCTCGTGAATAATATCAGTAATCACCAAGAGCTCATAGACCGCCTATAGCTCTCCAAGTTACCATATTTCCTCATATGACCACATTTCGAACTTGGATACTTTGACTTGTCCATAAGCCATGTTTTCAATAATCATTATTGAAAACTCAACGTTGAGATTTAATATCCAATACCTCAAAACATCCATATGATGATATTATACTCTCATTTAATAAATGGAGCCACGATGTCCATATCTATAAATGAAGTCCTCTATCGATTAACAAATGTATACCACCAAACTATCGAGGATAGACTATGCTATATAATCGTACTCATTGATAGCTCTAATGATAACACTTGCAACCATAAGTCCATCATTTATCTCAGGATTAAGATAGACTCTCCGATTGTCCTCTTTAATGAAAAGACTTATATCTAGTGACGGTTCTAGATAAAGTATTTCATTGTGATCCAGTTCAATGCACCTAGTGCACTAGATTCTTTTACTCGAAAACCTTTCGATGATTTTAGACTCATCATATTCATTTGATCCCACTCAAATACTAGTAAAAGAATTCTACAACTTTAACAAGATAGAGGTGCCCAACCTTTAACTTAAGTTGTGAACGTTATTCAAGACTAACTAAAGAATTGTGTCTACCTCATACATATCCGGATGTATGAACAATTCTTCATGTCTCATAGTCTTTTGACCTTATGATTATTTACCTTGACAATTATAATAATAAATGCTATAAGTAATTGTAAGAATCATAATTCACTTTATTAATATGAGAAGATTGTCAATTACAATATTATACTCTTGCCAATGAGCATAATCCTAACAAGCGAGTAGGGGGTTTCTCCCGTAGCGGTCCTCTTGGTGGTGCGATATGCCCATAGTACGTCCGGGAGTTCATCAGCCCATCTTCCTTTCTTCTGCTGAAGTTTTTTCTTGAGGAGCCTCCTGATGATTTTGTTTGTGGCCTCCACTAGGTCATTAGTCTGGGGGTGCACCACAGACGCGAAGCGGAGTTCAATCCCTAAACTTCCACATAATTCCCGAAATTTGGCGTTGTCGAACTCCTTACCCAGATCCGTGATGATGACCATCGGAGTCCCGAATCAACAAACCATATTTTTCTTGATGAACTCTGTTGTGTTTGCTTCAGTAATTCTGGAGAGGGTTTCTGCTTCGACACACCTGGTGAAGTAATCGATAGCCACGATTGCATGCTTTTGCTAACCTGGCACGATTGGGAGGGGTCCAATTAGGTCCACTCCCCAGAATGCAAACGGATACGGTGAGCTGATGGTTGATAACCGTTCTGGAGGTAGGTGATGCAGGTTGGCCGTTTTCTGACACGGTTCACAAGACTGTACTAACTGCTTTGCGTCATGGTGTAGAGTCGGCCAGAAATATCTCATGCGTAGCACCTAGTAAGCCAATGCTTCTCCTCTGATATGATTTCCACAGTCTCCGGAATGCATTTCCCTCAACGCCCAACTCGCATCCTCAGGATGTAGGCATCTGAGCAAGGGGAGTGATCTACCTCTGCAGTAAAAGTGCCCCTCTATCAAGTAGTATCGAACCGAGGTTCTTTTGATCTTGAGAGCTTGATCGGGGTTTTCTGGGGGCTTTTCTGATTGAAGGTATACCACGATAGGATCCATCTAGCATGGAAATTGTTCCACAGGGTTTACTTCCTTGCCTTCAGAAATGCTTGATACAGTGATTACCTGGAGCGGAACTCCTTTCAGCAGTGCTTGTCCTCCATTGGCAGCTATCTTGGCTAGGACGTCAGCTCGATGATTCTGCTGCCTAGGTATCTATTTGATCCTGAAACCCTTGAAGCGAGGCAACAACTCTTACATTTTTTCTAGATAGGCTATCATGTTATCCCCCTTGGCCTGGTATAAACCAGTTATTTGGTTGACTACCAGCTGTGAATCGTATTTGGCAAGGAGGTAATCTGCTTCCAGCTCTATTGCCGCTTTTATCCCTACTAACAAGGCCTCATATTCAGCCTCGTTATTGGTGGTGTTAAACCCGAATCTGAAACAATGGCAGCACTCGACTTTCTCTGGGTCTGTTAGAATGACCCCACCTCCACTTCCTGCTTGATTTGATGCTCCATCAGTATACAAGATCCAGATGTTTTGATCGGTAGGCCAATCTGCAGGCTCTTGTTCCTTCGAAAGAGCTCGAATCGGGCTCGGGGGAGCAACCTGATCAGGGATCCCACAGAATTCTACCACGAAATCTGCCAAAGCCTGGGCCTTGATGGTAGTCCTGCCTTTGTATTTGATGTCAAACTGGGTAAGCTCAAGGGCCCACAGCATGAGTCTTCCTGATAAATCTGGCCTTTGAAGAAACTGTCGTAAAGGTTGATCAATGACTACCACAATGGTGTGAGCCAGGAAATAAGGGCGGAGCTTCCTAGCTGCTACTACCAGTGCAAAGGTGAGCTTCTCCAGGAGAGCGTAGTTCCTTTCTGATTTGGTTAGGGCGCAGCTCACATAGTAGATAGGGCGATGGGCCCCATCTCCGCATTCTTTCATTAAAGCTCCACTAGCGGCGGTTTCAGACACTACCAGGTATAATTGTAGTTCTTCTCCTGGTACCGGGCTAGCTAGCATGGGCGGGCTAGCGAGGTACTCTTTTAATGACTGCAAAGCTTGCTCGCTGCCTTGGTCCCATTTCATATTCTTCCCCTATTTAATTGCCTCGAAGAACGGGATGCACTTGTTAGTGGACCGCGATATGAAACGGTTCAGGGCTGCGATTCGTCCGGTCAAACCCTGCACTTATTTGAGTGAGGTGGGAGATTCAAGATCCAGGTAGCTTTGATCTTTTTGGGATTAGTTTCAATTCCTCTTTCGTGGACCAAAAATCTGAGAAATTTCCCGGCTGTAACCCCGAAGGCGCATTTAGCCGGATTCAGACGCATCTTATTTTCCCTGACTATCTGGAAAGTCTGGCGGAGGTGGTCTTGGTGATGTTCAGCTATCTGAGACTTCGTGATCATATCATCGATATATACCTCCATCGACTTTCCTATTAGTCCCCTACATAAGCGGTTGACCAGGCGTTGGTAGATAGCTCCAGCGTTCTTGAGCCCGAAAGAGATAACTCTGTAGCAGTACAGGCCTTGCCCGGTTATGAAATTGGTCTTATCCTGGTCAGCTGGGTGCATCAGGATCTGGTTGTATCCTGAGAAGGCATCCATAAAGCTTAGGAGCTTGTTGCCCGCGGTTGAATCTACCAGTTAGTCGATCTTCGGTAGCGGGAAGCTATCCTTCGGGCAGGCGTGGTTGAGATCTGTGTAGTTGACACACATGCGCCACTTCCCATTTGCTTTGGTTACCATGACTACGTTGGCAATCCATTAGGGGTACCGAGACTCCCTAATGAACTCTGCCTTTAGTAGTTTGTGTACCTCCTCTTGCACCGCAACATTTTTTGCTTGGTTGAAATGCCTTCTCTTCTGCTTGACTGGCTTGAAGGTGGGATCCACTAAGAACCTATGTGTTGCTAAGGCAGCGGGTATTCCCGGTATCTCCTCATGACTACATGCAAAGATGTCGTTATATTCTCACAGGAGCATTATCAGAGCCTCTTTTACCTTTGTCTCCAAAGCAGAACCTATCTTGACAACCTTGGAAGGATCGGCCTCCCTAATAGGTACCTCTTCTAACTCTTCTGCAGGATGGCTACTCGCCCATCCTTTTCCTTCTTCTTCCTTGATTTCTATGTCGGGGAGCTCTGGTGTAGATCCCATTTCAATCGAATCTGTTTCACCTTCGACATCTTCCTTTGGGAGCTGGCGACCTTAGTTGATGGTTACCTGCACGCATTGCTTAGCCAGCGCCGCTGGATTGGTAGATACTGCATAACACTTGCGTGCAACCTGTTGATCTTCTCTCACTTCGTCCACCTTCCTACTGGAAATTTCAGGACATTATGATATATCGACAGGAATCCTTTGAGAGCAGACAGGTAGGGTCTTCCCAGTATGGCGTTGTAGGCGGACGGAGTGTCAACTACAACGAAATCCATCATCAGGTTCTGTTGTAATGGCACTATCCCTACTATTATCGGTAGGATCATAGACCCGGTGGGAATCAGTGAGTCTCATGTGAACCAGTATAATGGGGTAGTACAGCTATTGTAGCAAGGTCTTTTCAGGTTGAATTGCTCTAAAGCGCTTTTGAAGAGGATATCAACGCTAGTGCTTGTGTCAATCAAGACACGATGGACCAAGTTGTTGGCTATCTGCAGAATGATGACCATAAGGTAATCGTGGGGCTGTACGGTGTTGTACATGTCCTTTTTTCTATGAAGACAGTCTGTGCAGTAGGAGAGAATTGAGGTGGTCCCCTAGTAACTTTGAAAACCTTCTGGCTTGCTTCCACTCTGGGAGCTTTCCTGGCATTGTTGGAGATTTCAGCCAGGGTGGGACCTCTCCTGATGTTATTGACAACGTGGATCTGCTCCATCAGATAGTTCCCTTTTGCTTTCCTTCCTTCCTCATATGCCTTGATATTGACCTGGACCTCCTTTCAAGTACGTATATTGTCGCGTACCTATTGGAGGAATTCCTCCAAGCAACCTCCCCTAACCAAGGCATCGATCTGGTTGCGCAGACTATAACACTCCGAGGTATTATGACTTGTATCCTGATAGAAGTCGCAATACTTGTAGCGGTTCCGCTAATCAGCTGGTACCTTCATTGGGCCTGGCTTTCTGATCAGTCCCTTGTCCCGGATGGCAAGGTAGATAGTTTCATAAGATGCGTTCAAGGGGGTGTAATGCGAGTATCCCATTTCATCTCTATCGACCTGGGCTACTTCCTTAGGTGGGGGTGTAGCTCTGGGTGAAGTCCGCTTGAGTGGGTACCGGTTTCACGGGGGCTGGTAGTGTGGTAACCGATATACAGACTTGTTAGGAGGTCTATTCTGACCTTTCTGAACTGGTACCGGCTTGAGCGCCTCCTTCTTCTGGCGCTTGGTAATCCTCATATCATCATGCTCCATTTTGACTCGGAGTTGTTCGTCTATCTCGACCTGCTCTAGAGCTCTGTTGTAAGCCTCCTAGTAGGTTTCCGGGGGATGTTTGGCAAAGGATCTGAATAGCCTACCTGCCCATATGTTCCTTCTGAAATTGGCCAAAGTCTTCTTTTCCGTAAAGACCTTCATCTGGATCACTTCCTTGTGGAACCTCTCTACATAGGCTCTGAGCATTTCACACCACTCATGGACCATATACTGGAGATGAATGGGATCCTTGGGGTGAGGTTTGATGCCCTGAAACTGGGCACAGAAGTCAGTAGTCAACCTGGTGAATGAATCAACGCTCCCCGCCGGTAGTTTCCTGAACCATGTCTTGGCACAGTCGGTCAGCGTGGTAGGGAACATTCTGCACATGGCCGCCCGGGTAGCATTCTGGACCTCCATCTGGTGAACAAAACTCTCTAGATGGCTTAGGGGATCCTCGGTTCCAGAAAATTTATCGGTTGGCATCTTAAATTTGGGAGGTAGTTCTGCCTCCTTGATCCTCCTTGAGAAAGGAGCATTCATCTCTCCCAAAGGATCTTTCTGGTTCTCCTGGTGTTTACCCTCTTCAGCTCCTGGATCTCTCTTGCCATTCTGGCTACCTGGTCCCGGATATGTTTATTGCCATTATTTCCTGATTCCACCTCAGAATCTCGATCGTCAGATCCCCCCGATGTCGCAGAGGTTTCATCCTGCTTCTCTCCACTGGGAGGGTCTTCTTCGATATCCTTGTTGCTGCCCCCTGCCACAGAACGAGGGCGCCTCCTAGTCGCTTCCTGTCGAGGCTATCTAAAGGAAGCTTCTGGTTGGACCAGATGGTAACGCTCCCTAGTCGGGAGATCAATGGCGGATCTAGCGCGACGGGGTTGATGACCTGTAAGATTTCCTGGAACCACGGGTGTTGGCCCAAGTCTATCATGGACCGATGGTATCGGGGGCATGGGCCCGAGTCTATCATGGATTGGTATAGGAGGTGGCAGTCCCAACCTGTCAAAGGTAGGTATCCTGGTACCTTGCCGATTGGCCTCTCCCCTAGGATCTGGTATCGTAGGCTGATTGGTGCTGCCTTCGGTGGCCATTCGGAGGCGAATGTTTTCTATAAAGGCCGCGACCTGTTGGTCTAGGTTGGCAGGTCCAGCTGCTGGGGTAATAGGTACCTAAGGGGTAGCCTGCGAGGCAGCTGACAGCTTTGAGGCAGGTTTGCGACCCTTTCCCCCCTTCTTCGGCTTCTAACCATTTCAGGTTGAAGCCTTCGAATGATTTCTTGACGGGTCAGGATGATCCTGAGAGGATCAGAGCTTTATTCTGATAATCTAGTAAGAAAATGAGACACACAAGCTTTCTTTTGAAGGTGTGGTGTTTCCCACAGACTTTGCCAAAAAGTGTTAACAGAAAAATTCACTCGGGGTGAAAATCTCAGTTAACACCCTCACCCACTACCGTTAGCAGCAGCAGGGTAGGTACCTTCAGTACCGGGGTCCCTCTTTTAGTGTGATCGAGGTCGACTGATCAAAGAGTGGATAAAGGACACAAAAGGACCGTGAGATGTAAAAACAAACACTGTTTTATTTAATCAACAACTACCATGGTTTTACAATGTGAATACGTACATATCTCTCACTCTCTTTCACTCTTTTACACAGGATGGAGATGGAGAAAACGTCCATGCCGATAAGTGGATTTTCCTCCAGTGATTGTCAATGGACTCTCACTGGATCTCGAGAACCTCTCGGGACCTCTCTTTTGTTCTGGTGATCAAGAAATCTTCGAAAAAGTCCCCTTTCTTTACCATTCAATGTCGTATATATAGTACTCCCCTAATCTCCTCAAAATCCGGTCATTTTTAATGAAGATTATAGAGAGTCCTATTTTAAGCATTGAAAGGCATTTGCGTGGAGCTGAAGGCACGGAATTAGATCCCATTAATCAATGGCGAATTTGAATTATGATTCAATCGATCATAGGGTCATTGATGGCACTTTATTTTGGCGATGGAGTCAACTTTCCTTCTTCGTGGAGCTTGGAGGGAGATTCTGATTGTGAGTTTTGATAGAGGGTAGCGTTGACCCCCCATTTTGGTGGACTTGTTCTACTTCCTGCTGGAATGGTGCTCGTGTCTTCATGTTCCCTATCGTATTGACTGGGAGGTAAGGTACTTGCCTTAGAGGAGCTCCGGATGATTATTATTGAGTATCAGGTAGGAGTTGAGGTGACACCAAGGTGGATATCGAGGTAGCACCTGGGTAGGTATGGAGGTACCTGATACCTTGATCGACGCCGAGATGCTTGTGGGGTGCTGGGCGTGTGAGCTATCCTCGTGCTAATCTTGAGCTGGTATCAGGAGCTTCAGTAGGGCAAGATACATACTTTCGGGAATGATATCCTGTCTAGATAGATAGGTAGTCGAGGTCCTAACCTTATCAAGTATCGGCTCCGTTTAGGTAGTGGTATCAATCTCACTGGTTATCTTGAATATCAGGATGATCTTTCCTAGATAGATTCTTGTTGGAAAATTCTCCTTTGGTCCCTTGCCAGAAAAATCAGTTAACAGATCTGAACAATCTACCTGCCTAAAGATTCCTTCTCAAATTGGCCAAGGTTTCCTTTTCCGCGAAGACTCACATCTGGATCACTTCTTTATGGAATCTCTCTAGGTAGGCTCTGATTGATTCCCCCAGTTCCTGTATCACGTATTGAAGGTGAATAGGATCTTTGGGGTTAGGTTTTATGCCTTGAAATTGGGCACAGAAATTAGTTGTCAATTTTGTGAACGAATCAACGCTTCCCGCTGGTAGCTTCCTGAACCATATCTTGGCATAGTCCATCTGTGTGGTTGGGAACATTCTGCACATAGCAGCCCTAGTAGCATTCTGAACCTCCATCTGGTGAACAAAGCTTTCTAGGTGGCTCAAGGGGTCCTCAGTCCCCGAATATTTGTCGGTTGGCATTTTGAACTTGGGAGGTAATTCTGCCTCCTTGATCCTTCTAGAGAAGGGAGCATTCATCTCTCCCAAGACGTCTTTTCGGTTTTCTCGGTGCTTGCCCTTCTTCAACTCTTGGATTTCTTTTGCCATTCTGGCGACCTAGTCCTGGAGACGTTTACCGCCATCATTCCTAGATTCCACCTCAGAATCTCTGTCGTCAAGCCCCTCCTACGTCGTAGAAACTTCATCCTGATTCTCTTCTTAGGGAGGGTCTTCTTCGGCGCCTTTGTTGCTACCCCCCACCACTGAATGAGGGCGTATCCTGGTCGTTTCCTGGTGAGGCTGTCTAGAATAAGGCCCAGGTGGTTGTGCTCTATGGGCGGGAGGTCGATGGCGGATCTTGCACGCCGGGCTTGGTAACCTGTAGGATATCCTAGAACCGGGAGCATGGGCCTGAGTCTATCATAAACCGGTACAGGAGGTGGTGGTCTCAACCTGTCGAAAGGAGGTACCCTGGTACCTTGCCGACTGGTATCTCCCCCGGGATCTGGTACTGCAGGCTGACTGGTATTTCCTTCGGTGACCATTCGGAGGCGAATGCTTTTTATAAAGGCCGTGACTTGTTAGTCTAGATTGGAAGGTCCAGATGCTGGGGTAGTAGGTACCTGGGGCGTAATCCGCACGGTAGCTAACGGCTTCGAGGCGGGTTGAGACCCTGTCCCCCCTTCTTCGGCTTCTGACCCTTTCGGATTGAAGTGTTTGACTGATGTCCTGATTGGTCAGGATTATATTGAAAGGATCGAAGCTTCATTTTGATGACAAGACCAGAAAACGAGGCACGCTGGCTTTCTTTGGAGGGTGCGGTGTTTCCCCATAGACGGCGCTAAAAAGTGTTAACAGAAAAAATCACTCCAGGAGTGAAATTCCAGTTAGCACCCTCATCAACCACCGGTAGCCAGTAGTGGGATAGATACCTTCGGTTCCTCGATCCTTCCTCGTAATGTAAATAAGAAGCAATATAGGAAAGATTGAAGAGATACGAAATAATCACTGTTTTATTCAAGAATATTATAACGAAGTTACACAATACACTCTCTTCTATCGTTTTTCACTTTCTTACACAAGATAGCAAGGGAGAAATCGTATATGTCGACAAGTGGATAGTTTCTCCCAATGAGCGTCAGTGGACTCTCGTGGGCTTCAGAGGATTTCACAAGGGAATTCCACCGGAGAACAACTCTCTCTTTGTTTGGCGATCTTAATCTCCTAGGAAAAAATAATCGCCTCCCTCTGTCTACCTTTCAATGCTGTATATATAGTTCTTCAAAGAAGCCCCACGAAATCCGGTCCCTTTAATGAGGATTATAGAGTGTCCTTTTTTAGGCGTTGAAAGGCATTGTATGGGGCTAAAGACGCGGGATTTGATCTCGTTAATTACTGTTGAATCTGAATTCTAATCAAGTCTCATTAATGGTGCTTTATATTAGCAATGGAGTCAACTTTCCTTTTTCATGGAGCTTGGAGGGAAACTCTGATTCTGGATTCTTTGGTAGGACACAGTACTAGTATACCAGTAGGGTCTCACCGGTATGGAGCTTGTTCTGTCTCTTGATGGGGTGGCGCTTGTATCTTCATGGTCATCTTCATATTATTTGGCAGGTAAGGTACCTGCCTTGGAAGGGCTCCAAATATATACATCGAGGTACTAGATACCAAGTGGAAGTCGAGGTAGTACCAAGTGGGGCATCGGGGTACCGGGTACCTTAATCGATGTCGAGGCACTTGAGGGGTGCTAGGTGTGCGATCTACCATTATACCGGTCTTGAGTGGATATCGGGAGCTTCAGTAGGGCGAGGTAGGTACCTTTGTTAGCTAGCGGTACTAGTGCTCTCTCTAGATAGGTAGGTAATCTAGGTCTTGGCCTTACCTAATATCGGATCCATCCAGGTAGTGGTATTGACTGATAAGAAGGTTTTTGCCGTCAAAAAACCGTCCATCAAAACAATTTATAAAACCTATGCTATGCGTTCACAAGTAGAAATACAAGTAAAGCGGTAAGCACGGGTGTCGTCCACTGAGATCGGGGTAGCGGTGATAAGATTAAGATTAATATAACTAGTATGCATAAACGTAAAGTGATGGTGAATAAAAATACAATATAAACTAAACTATGAAGCAAATAAAAATGGGATGACAATGGAGTGATGAACGAATGGTGATGTAACTACGGAGTTGACGTACTCGTAAGTGAATATTGGGGCAATTGCAACAAACTCTCAATTAAGTACGTTTTGACAAATGTAACCAACCTAGGGTGTATAGTGTTGGTATATACCTCTAGCAAGAGGTCAACCTAGGATGTATAGCGAAGACCTCCTACTAGCGATTAATCCCTCTTAAGCAACCAACAGTGGCTAGTTACTCAATTGGGACTTGTTCCATGAATGCTCATCTATCTAGCTATGGCTCAACCTATTATTAATGTAGCCATCCTAGGGTGTATAGTGATGGCTTCCAATTCCCTCACAAGTGGTCGACCTAGGATGTATAGTGAAGGCCACCCGGTTGGGATTGGATGAGGCTCGAGGTTATCAATCGAATTCTACTCGAAGGTTAGTTCTCGTAAAATCACTAAAGTAGCAAACCTAGGGTGTATAGTGGAGGCTTCTAATTCTCTCACAAGTGGCTAACCTAGAGTGTATAGTGAAAGCCACTAATTCAAGATTAGATTAAGGGCATGGTTATAGAGTCGGATTTCCGAAAATCCTTCCATTCAATGGAGCATTAGACAACCTAATTGCCTACTCAAGTAATCCAAATCAACATGCAAAGAGGGTGTATCCAAGCAAGTCAATAATGGAAATCAATATAAGCAATGGAATGAAATATAGAGATAGAATAAATATAACACATAGAGTTCATTTACAAAGCCCAAAACATCCATCAAAAAAATAACATCAACCCCATAGTGGGGTATTTTAGCTACTCATGTTCTATTACAAACAAATAAACTAAGAGAGAGTGTAGAGAGAACCCTTGAAGATTAATCTCCTTCCTTGAAGCTTGAATCCAAGTCTCCTAGTTGCCTTTGATTGAGTAGAGATGGTTTGGATGAGAGGGAGATTTGTTTCTAGCTTAGACTACAAGTGTTGGGAGATATGGTGATACTTTGGTTAATTTCCATCCTTTTCTATTTATAGAGGATGGAAAAATAGGTCACTTAAGCTTGAAACCAGAAACTGTCACACGCATAGTGCGGGTGGAGTGCGGGTGAATTACCCGCATTATACCGGCACTGTAAAGGTTTTCTTCATCTTCAGTTCTCTGATCTGGGCAACAGTGCGGGTGGAGTGCGGTTGGATTACCCGCACTTTACTCGCACAGTACTTGCACTCTGGTGTCAGGTGTAAATCCACCCCTCTGTCTTGAGCAACAGTGCGGGTGGAGTGCGGTTGGATTACCCGTACTTTACCAGCACTTTATCTGTCAGGTACGAATCAGCTCCTCTGTCTTGAGCAACAGTGCGGGTGGAGTGCGGTTGGATTACCCGCACTTTACCCGCACTTTATCTGTTAGGTATGAATCAGCTCCTCTGTCTTGAGCAATAATGGGGGTGAGGTGCAGTTGGATGACCCGCACTTAACCCGCACTTTATCTTTCCTTCATGATTCAGGTCCCGGCTATGGGAAGGAGTGCGGTTGGAGTGCGGTTGCGACCCGCACTTGACCCGCACTGTAGAGCTGGTTATGATCCTTTGTCTTTCCTTTTGCCTCTTTCTACCGGAACCACTGCAACTAGCTTCTAACACCAAAATTACATCTATTGCCTGCAATTAGCACCAATGAGCCTATTAGACATAAAAGACATAAAATATATAGAAAATACACTCAAGAACGAGACAAAAGAATAGGAATGAGGGCCGAAATATACAACAATTTAGGCACGATCATTGACCTGCTGGCCACCCGGAATCTAGGATTGGTGTTAAAAGAAATTTTGCTCAGGATGAGAAATCTCACTTAGCACCCTCGAGACCACTACCACGTAGGTGGTGGCCAGGTTGAACGTATGTATAACAGTGCCTAATTAAATGACAAGGAACAATGATACTATCAACCACCCAAAAGAATCAAAAAATACTTTCTTTATTGATAGTGTGTGATAAACGAATCTCTCTCAAATTGCTCTCAATTTTCTCTAGGGTGTAGTCGGGTACTTGTCGTATGCCTGTCAAAAAGTAGTCTCCTTTCAGAAGGCCAAAGTCCTTCTTTTATACATTGTCTTCATAGGTTAAACTAATTGATTCTTCCCTAGATTTTCTCTATCCCTCCCCTCCTTATTGGACATGATTTTACATTTAATGTCATTGACTTTGATTTAATTGATGAGTGAGGATATCTTGGTGGAGATCAATTTGTTTCCTACTTAGACTCTGTTACTTGCTCTGTATGTATGTAACCTCTTAAGATGTGATCCTATATGTCTTCAGGTCTAGCATGTTCTCCCATAGGGGTCGTGAATATGGTATGTATTATGTGAGGTACATCAGATAGTGAGGTCGGTTAGTGTCCTAGCCTCGATATTAATGAGTTTCGTCTAGCCAGAAGCTAGGTCTAGCCTCCCTTTACCTTTTGAAGCTAGGTGCGGCCTCCTACGGACACCCCACTATGTCAGCGAGGTATAGGCGAGCTTCTGGAGAAATTGCGAGGTAATCCCGACTTCGGCGGGATTTCCTGGTTTCAGGTTCGGTGATATGGGCTCGATCTGACAGAGTCGGGATCTACTCCAGGTGTTTTTGGAGCCCGTCCTTATTCCTGTGGGGCGGTATCATAGCTCGGCTTCGGGTAACATGGTCTCTTGATGGATGACCTAGGGCATAAAGCCAGGTTTAGAGGGTGGAAAATTTCCCTTGGTCCCTAGCCAAATTTGGCTATTAACAGAAGTCCCCACTGACTTGAACACAGTTGTCGAGCTTGGGGTTGGGGTCAGATTTTTTATTTTATTTGGGAAATCTTTCCTTCTTTACCGTTACCAGAATATTGGGAAAATCTTCTCATTAACTGCGCAAGTGACGTGGCGTGGCGTGAACTAATTGACTTATTTCAGAATTAATCCGGCTGTGTTACGGCACTCCCCGAGACTCTTTACCGTTACCAGAAACTTGGGGAAATCTTCTCATTAACTGCGCGAGTGACGTGGCGTGAGCTAACTGACTTATCTTCGAGTTAATCCGGCTGCGTTACGGCAGTCCCTGAGATTCTATGTGATCTTAACCAAAGATCTCGACAGCTCGTGATGCTGCCCTCTTGCCTTTAAATATTTGTTTATCTTAACGTTTTCCTCATATCTCTCAAATTTCAAATTTTCCAAGATAAACTTTCTCTCATAGACTTTCTCTCAAGCTTATCTTTTTCTTCATTCCTCATCCTCACCGACTTCATCTTGTCGAAAACCAGTCATAATTCCGTTGATTCCCTGGTTGACGGCGAAGAGGTCTTTAGCCTTGCCCCTGGAAAACGGGTAAGGGGGAGCTTAGAGAGCGATGATTCTCTGCCCAATCCGCAACGTCGACGGTTGAACAGGAATGTGTCCATTGGGACCGGGTTTTCTAACCATTCTGACCATCCTTTGGATATAGCGATGAAGACTCCGATAAAGAGGTTAGTGGCGACGCCGCGGGGGAGCATCGAGTCCCAGCTTCCGGCCCTCCTTTGGAAAGGCTTCGTCCTATGACTTCAGGTTTGTCCTTGATTCCACTATTGATCCGAACGTGATTGATCATTTGAGGTCGAAGTACGGCATTCCCGACAGCGTTTCTATCTCAGTACTTCCTAAGGGTTATGAGTTCTTCAACCCCCCTAAAGGCGTGCTTCCAATTCATGTGGCGGCTCTCGAGAATGGGGTTAGGCTTCCCCTTCATCCAACTCTTCGGCGAGCTCTCAACCATCCAGCTTACTCCCCTCCAGTTGACAGCCGGCTTCTTGAGGCATTTGATTGGCTTCCTCGTGCTACGGAGGGAACAATGCCAGCTGAGCAAGGTGACGAGAGAGCCCGGAGCAGAGGAGCTGGCCTATCTTTTCCAAATCGGGAGCCTATCTGGCGCTCATCGAGGTCAGTTTTATGCTAAGGCCAAGTAAGCTCAACTTTGTTATTCCTCGCGCTTCGAAGAAGGACCCCGCTTGGAAGGAAGAATGGATCCTTACGGGGGATTATTGGTGGAGCTCGATTTTCATTGGGGGGCACGAGTTCGAGGTTCCCACAACTTTTAGTGACAAACCATCGTAGGACCGGGACTCCCTGCCTTCTGAGTCTGAAACTATTTTGAAGGCTATTCTAGCCAGGAACTACTTGAACCTGAAGTTCCCAACCACTGAAGCCTTCGATCCTCGTAGGGTGAATCAATACCTGCGGATCTCAGATGCTACTCCTCGTAAGTGTCACTGAATTGTCTTGCCTTGTCTTGTTGACTAGCTTGGTTCTGACGTTTTCCTTTTTTGATTTGTTTACTCACAATATTTGTTGTTGAGCCAGCTTCTCGCGACGTCTAACGTTCTCCTCAAGCTCGAACTCCTATTCCCTTTGCTGGGGTCACACCGACTCTTGCTCAATTTACCTCCCCAGCTATGTCTAAGATGGCCAACCTTGCATCGTGGGCTTTTCAGGCTCTGGGTAAGGCTCCCCAATCTGTTGGTCCAACTGCTTCTGCCCCTTCTATTGTAGTCGCTAAAGTTGGTACTCCCTCAATTCGCCCTCATGATTCCGCTGCGCTTTCAACCCCCGAGCTTCGGAGGACTTTGAAAGGGGTGTCGCAAGAATTCCTCCTAGCCGTTCCCGCCCTCAGTCGAGCTCGACGGGGCAGGACGAAGTCCTTGAACAATTCATCACGCCCTGTCCGGGGGGCGGGATCTCCAGCATGGCCTCAATGCCCGTGGATGTCTTGCTCACTAAGGGGTATGCTGTCTTAGCTGAGGTAATTGTATTTCCCTCGTACTGCTTCTGCCAACTTGTTCAATTTCTAACTCTGGCTTTGTATTTTATAGGCCTTCAAGTTTAATATAGCCATGGGCCGCCAGGTAACTCTCCTTTGGACGGGCTGCTAAGGCGAAGCCGAAGCCTAAGCTGAGAAAGCCATAGGATTGCTCAAGTAGGCTCAGACCTAGTTGAAGAGATGACCTCCAACCAAGGAAAAATTGAGACGAGCTGGCCGAGCTTCGTTGTGATCATGAAAGGACGCAGTCTTATGATCAAGAACGTCTCCAATCTACCGGCGGGCCAAGCAGAGGGATTCTTGGAAAGCTGAGGCTAAGAAGTTGGACCTCGAGAATCAGGCTTTGATTGGTCAGGTGACCAAGCTGCAAGCTGACGCGGAGACCTCTTTTAGCGATGGATACTACTACGCTTCCTTTCAGGTAATAGAGGCTCCCTCTTCCCTTTGATCTGTCATCCATTACCGGTTGGGATAGAAAGGAGATAATGATCAAGGCTGCTA
Source organism: Dipteronia sinensis (assembly GCA_033220585.1). Taxonomy (NCBI): domain Eukaryota; kingdom Viridiplantae; phylum Streptophyta; class Magnoliopsida; order Sapindales; family Sapindaceae; genus Dipteronia; species Dipteronia sinensis. The sequence continues at coordinate 316,140 of JANJYJ010000975.1, forward strand.
AGTTGTCTAGTCCTGATGATGACGAGGTGGTTCCTTCGAGCCAGGCAGAGGCTGGAAAACAGCTCGTCCAGGCAGATCCTCCATTTCCTCCTCTATCTTTACTGCTTCAGGTCCCGAGGAGTCTTCAAGTAAGGTTCTGTCCTCTCGATCCGAGGGAACAACCAGGAGCTAGGGAAGGAGCTAGGAGCTAAGAGCCCGTCTGAGGAACCCTCTATAATGGAGATGAAGGTCGACAGGAGCCAGACGGGTCTGCTCTTCTCGATTCGGCTAGCAGTGATTAATGAAGTCCTGGTGGAAGATCCGTCTGATCAACAGGAGGAGCCTCTGAATGGAGGGATGGTTGGCGAGGATAACCAAGATGGGCAACTACCCGAAGAGGGGGTTGATGACGAGGATCAGCGTGAGGGAGGAGGATCAGCAGAGGAAAACCAAGAGAGTTCCAAAGCTTGAAGCGATCTGTTTATGATTTTTCTTGAGTGCTAAGAAAAGGAGGTGGGCACCCCGTTTTGCTCTTGATTAGTTTAGCTGTTTTTTTATATAGCCCGTGCTCGGAGGTTGGGCCCCGTTGGATAGATGTAGCCTTACCGGGGGATAGGCTCCTCTAGTCTTTAATGAGAAACCAATTCACTTTGAGAAACTCTTATTTTATTCCTGGTCCTGACTAGGAACTAGAACTGCATCCGTGATAATAATTTTCATACTTCATTCAAACTTTACTAGGGAATTCTTATCATGATGATCTTGATCCTGCACACTGATCGGTCTATTTCTATACATAGTTTAGGTTCCCATTTCCTATTATTTGTGCTTTTTTCTTGGGTGAAATTAGGTATTTTATGTGTTTGTTGAGCATTTATAGGTCACATTCCATAAAAGAGGTGTTAGAAATTATTTTGAAGAAAAGGAGCAAAAAGCTGAATTTCGGCCAGTGCAGATCACCCAGATTGCGGGCCCCATATCTTCTCCTCGGTTTGAATTTTGTGTCCTACCACCTATGGATAAAAAACCCTGGAAGTCTAGTTTCCGGGGCCCTTTTCGGATCGCAATTCCGATATTCCTAGAAGAAGTTATGCCCAATTTAGTAACCGAAGGTCGAGCTGGAGAAGCTGACCGCTGGCCAGACCGTGTTCGTGCAATTTCCTACCTAGCAGTCTATGTGGCGGTACATATCAGTACAGCACTGCGGTGCTGACCGCGGGCGACCTACGGAGCGACCTAGGTAGCGGTTTGACGTACTTTTGGCGGATTCCATTCTGAATTGGTCCAGAACTGTTCCAAAACATTCCAAATCAAATTCTAATGACTTTAGAAGATCAAAATATGTTTGGAAAACTTCCTAAACTCAAATTAGGAGACAATTATCAAGAAAGGAAATCTAATTTAGGAAAGGATTCTAATTCCTTCTCTCATTCTACTTTCCTACTTTGTGAGTTTCCTACAACAAAGCAAATTGGGAGTTCGCAAGGAATTATCACCTATAAATATCATGAGTTTCTTGAAGAAGAAAAAAAGAAGCCAAGGGAGGTCCCAAGCCACCAAGGAGGCTATCCCCCATCACTTCACCACCATACATCACCACACACTCATCCATATTTACACATTGAAGATTTGAAGACGAAGTAGATTACAATTGAAGACTTGAAGAACTCATTAAAGGCCAATATGGGTTTTATCTTTTCTTTCTCTTCTCTTTTTATTTTCATGTTGTGTAACTAATCTCACAACTATGGAATCAATGTGAACCTTTTGTGAATGCTCATGTGTGATTTATTATTATTTCATCAATTCAATTCTTGATTTATTCATTGTTCTTAATTGCTTGATCCTCATTAGTTTTAATAATTATTCATACCTTGACCATAGGGTGAATAATTATTTGGCATGATTTTAGGGTTAAGACTATCTGAGAATTAGGGTTATTGTTGACCAAACTTAATCTTAATTAATGATCTTTTGAATGAATGAATTTTATCTTTAGTCTGACCAAGGCAAAGTAGTAGAATTTGGTTCTCATTTCTTGCACTTAATGGGTTTCCGATTATTATTCACACCTTGACCATAGGGTGAATAATGGTTGGAAGCACGTGACTCAGCCCGCGATCGAACGATAATAGTCACATTAAAGACAAAGAATGAACCCTAGAATTGATTGAATCTTGTTTACAAATTAATTCCATATATTGAGTGTTCATAATTGGGGATCATTGATGACCTAGTGTTTTCTTTCTCTTGATCACAACCATATTCTCATTAATTGTTTCCTTAGCTTAATTTAATTTAGTTTTAGTTTAATTAAATCATCAACAAATCTTTGGTTACTTTAATTTAACTTTAATTAGAATTAGTTTTAATAAATAAATCTCTTTTCCTCGTGGGAACGATCCTTACTTGTCACTGTACTAATCTTCACGATTCGTGCACTTGCGAGTGAGTAGTTTATAACACGATTTTACACCATCAAGTTTTTGGCGCCGCTGACGGGGATTAGTTGAATTTATTGGTTAATTCTAGTTTTAATTTTTGTTAATAGTTTTAGTATAATTTTTTTTAGGTAGTCGTGTCATTAGTTAGTAGTTTATTTTTATTTAGATTTTGTTTTCTTTTTCTTTTTTTCTTTCTTTCAGATATAATGGAATTCTACGGGCAACATGCTTATGATGATGACAGTGAAACACTTCATGGATTTGCTATGCAACTGGCTGCTTTAGTGCCACAAATGGAGAGATTGATAGTTTCAGAAAGAGCACAAGCCCGAGCAATGAATTCTTACAATATGTGGCCTGTGTATGAACCTTTTGAACACTCCTACAATCCGTATCCTATCAATGAACCTTATGGAATTCCCACTGTCAGTGGTCGAGTTATGAACCATATGACAATACTTACAACCCGGATTGGAGGAATCATCAAAACTTCTCAAGGAGCTACAATGAAGTCCATACCTATGAGCAACCGATCTCACCTTCACTTGAACAGACAATGAAGCAATTCATACAGAATATGGATCAGAGATTGAATCAAAGTGAACAAGACACTAATGTGAGGTTTCAAAACATTGAAGCTTCGATAAGGAAGATACAGGTGAAAATTGGGCAATTGGATGAATCTTTTCAAAAGAAGGAGCCCGAAAGGTTCCCGAGCCAACCGGAGCAAGAAGATGCTATCATCATCCCTTCTAATGGTGAGATTGTCGATACCATAGTGAGCCATGAACTTTCTAATGATTTTTCTAGTGTTGTAGATGAAGAAGTAGAAAATGAGGAGACGGAAGATAAAGTGAAGGAAGCGGAAGATGTACCTTTCGAGGCACCGCTCCTATACAAGGAACTCAAGCTTTATGTCCCTCCCATTACTTTCCCGAGCTGCCTATACAAAAGCAAATGGAATAAGTGGTTTTCTGAACTTATTTCATCACACTTTATATTGAACATTTACTTGCTTTTGGTTATTCTGTGTAGAAACATGCCAACGCGTGAACATTTTTTCCATGACTTGATCGCACGAAAACGGAAATTTGAGACATTGGAATTTGGTTGAGTTGTCCTTGCACCCGTTTTGCTAAGACGTTAAATAAAGCGCTTGGTGGGAGGCAACCCACCTAGGTAATTTAGTTTCAATTGTTTTTAGTTTTTAGTTTTCGTTCTTAGTTTTTGTGTGTTGAGTTCGTACATGCCATGCTTTTTCTTTATTCTTTGTCCATGTTTTTAATGTCATATAAACATTGAGGACATTGTTTAGATTAGGTTTGGGGGTGTGAATTCGTGTGTATTTTATTTTATTTTTTTTGAGCCATTTGTTGAAATCTGCGAAAAAGTGACCTGTTTTGAAAATTTTTGAGGTAAAAGTTTTGTTAAAACTGTATTCATTGTTGAGGAAATAATTTTTTCTGTCTATGTTGGGTTCATCTTTTTTTCGATACGAATCCAACGGTATAAAGAACGTAAAATTCTGGATGGTGGTTTAAAAGTTATGATCGTTTCTTCGACCAAAGGTCATGGGCGATGCCTTGTTTTTGAAATTCTGCACGTGAATGTTTTTCGTCATCTGTTTTCTCACTTTTTCGATTCGAATTTTGAGATGTTTTCTAAAAAACAGTGTTTATTTGCATGTCTATCTCTTTTGTTAAAATTTGGTTAACTTTTGTTGAGTATTTTGAGAGATATGCATTAAAGAACAGACGTACATCAATTTCAAAAGTCACCAGTTTTTGAATTTTTGTCCTCCATGTTGAGATGCTTCTTTTGTGTGCTTTCAGAGCCGTAATATATGCTTTAATCACTGAGTTTAGACTAACGTCTTGCCACTTAGAGTATTGCATTGCATTTTTCAAAATTTATGACATGCGCTTGATATAATAGTGAATAGGATGCTTAGTTGGATTGCCATGATTAATAGTGGAGCCTACCCTTGTGAGTTCACTAAGCCAAAAAGCGTTAAATAAATATCATTATATGAGGGTTCTTTTGTTTCTACTCTTAAACACTTATTAGGTTCTTAGCATTAGACATTGATCTCAATAGGTTATGCATTGGATATTGAAGAACATTCATCATAAAAGATATCACATGTGGACTTTGCTCTTGTTTTGGTTGAACCATTAGAAGTGATATAGGCAATGTGTGCTTGAACTACTTAAAAGGCCTTAAATATTCCTACCTTTATGTGTGTGCTCCATTGCCAATTTTGAAGCCAAACACTATAAGCCTTTTTCTTTCATCACCCATATTAACTTAACCCAATGAGCCATAATTTAGCCGTACCTTATAGCTTTGGATCATATTGAGGTGATGAAGATGATTGAAGAGAGTTTGAAATGGGTGACTCGTGAAGTGCATGTACTAAGGAAAAAGCAAGAAGATCAAATGCAAAGAAGGTTTTTGAAGAATTATGTAATTGATGTAAATTCTCATCTTAAAAAAAAAAGTTGAAAAAAAAAGAAAGATAAATGAATGAGATGATGAATCAAATGAAAGTGAAAAGGAATAGAGCTTTACAATGAAGTGATGTGAAAATCAAAGTCAACTCAAGGAGGAAGATGAACGAAAATTGTTCAAGAAGCCTAGATGCAAGTGGAATGAAGAATTCGAAGAAATTCGGCCAAGTTTGAAGATTGCCGAAGAATATCTTGATATGATCCTAGGTTTGTTTGCTATCCTTTTCCCGTTTTCTTAACCTACACCCAATGGCCCCATTACAACCAAAAAAAAGACCTAATTGATCTTTTGGGAATGCTAGCTCGAGAGTAAAGGTATACATGTGCTCTATCTTGTTCTTAATGTCTGATTCCGTTCATGAGATCCTTTGTATAAAATCAAGTGTCTTTTTATTATATATTCATATGCGATTATAACTTAAAATTTCTTGTGCATAACTTCATTCGCATATACTTGATGAGTGTATTTGCCTAGGGTCTGTGTGAATTAAAGAGTGACATCTTGTGAGAATTAGAGTCAAGGCAAATTATATCTATGGCGTTTGACGAATGTGTTTTTGAAACTAGAGTGTCGTGAGTGTGGGCTTTTCATTAAAACCATGCATGCATTCAAATTTGTGGCATAATTTTAGTCTTTATTCAGTGGGTCTAGCATGCATTGGCTTTGAATTGTACATGTGAGTTTGCATCTTAATTATTTGATTTTTCGCAGAAATTTATGTTTGTGGGTAGCATAGCTGTAAACCCTCAGGAGACAAAACTCCTCCTACTAGGGACACCTAGAGGTTTAAAGGCTTGTAGCATACGCTCAATGCTATCGTGTTCCCTACGAAAGTGGCTTAGTTTATTTTGTTCTATTTTTAGATTTTTGTTTGTTTTTAGTTTTTGTTTTTATTCTAGTTTTGCTCGAGGACTAGCAAAAGATAGGTTTGGGGGTATTTGATCGGTCTATTTCAATACATAGTTTAGGTTCCCATTTCCTATTATTTGTGCTTTGTTCTTGGGTGAAATTAGGTATTTTATGTGTTGTTGAGCATTTATAGGTCACATTCCATAGAAGAGGTGTTAGAAGTTATTTTGAAGAAAAGGAGCAAAAAGCTGAATTTCGGCCGGTGCAGATCACCAAGATTGCGGGCCCCATATCTTTCTCCTCGGTTTGAATTTTGTGTCCTACCTCCTATGGATGAAAAGCCTTGGAAGTCTAGTTTCCGGCGCACTTTTTGTATTGTAATTCCGATATTCCTAGAAGAGGTTATGCCCAATTTAGTAACCGAAGGTCGAGATGGAGAAGCTGACCGCGGGCCAGACCGCGATTCGTGCAATTTCCTACCTAGCAGTCTATGTGGCGGTACATATCAGTACAGCACTGCGGTGCTGACCGCGGGCGACCTGCGGAGCGACCTAGGCAGCGGTTTTGACGTACTTTTGGCGGATTCCATTTGAATTGGTCATGAACTGTTCCAAAACTTTCCAAATCAAATTCTAATGATTTTAGAAGATCAAAACATGTTTGGAAAACTTCCTAAACTCAAATTAGGAGACAATTATCAAGAAAGGAAATATAATGTAGGATAGGATTCCAATTCCTTCTCTCATTCTACTTTCCTACTTTGTGAGTTTCCTACAACAAAGCAAATTGGGAGTTCACAAGGAATTATCACCTATAAATATCATGAGTTTCTTGAAGAAGAAAAAAAAAGAAGCCAAGGGAGGTCCCAAGCCACCAAGGGGGCAGTCCCCCATCACTTCATCACCATACATCACCACACTCATCCATTTACACAATGAAGATTTGAAGACGAAGTAGATTACAATTGAAGACTTGAAGAACTCATAAAGGCCAATGTGGGTTTTATCTTTCTTTCTCTTCTTTTTATTTTCATGATGTGTAACTAATCCCACAACTAGGGAATCAATGGAACCTTTGTGAATGCTCATGTGTGATTAATTATTATTTCATCAATTCAATTCTTGATTTATTCATTGTTAATTGCTTGATCCATTAGTTTTAATAATTATTCATACTTTGACCATAGGGTGAATAATTATTTGGCATGATTTTAGGGTTAAGACTATCTGAGAATTAGGGTTATTGTTGACCAAACTTAATCTTAATTAATGATCTTTTGAATGAATGAATTTTATCTTTAGTCTGACCAAGGCAAAGTAGTAGAATTTGGTTCTCATTTCTTGCACTTAATGGGTTTCCGATATTATTCACACCTTGACCATAGGGTGAATATGGTTGGAAGCACGTGACTCAGACCCGAGACCCGCACCGACGGTAATAGTCACATTAAAGACAAAGAATGAAGAATTGATTGAATCTTGTTTACAAATTAATTCCATATATTGAGTGTTCATAATTGGGGATCATTGATGACCTAGTGTATTCTTTCTCTTGATCACAACCATATTCTCATTAATTGTTTTCTTAGCTTAATTTAATTTAGTTTTAGTTTAATTAAATCATCAACAAATCTTTGGTTACTTTAATTTAACTTTAATTAGAATTAGTTTTAATAAATAAATCTCTTTCCTCGTGGGAACGATCCTTACTTGTCACTGTACTAATCTTCACGATTCGTGCACTTGCGAGTGAGTAGTTTATAACACGATTTACACCATCACACACGAAAACAAAATTTATATTTAAATCCGTCTTAGGAGAGGTAGCCCAATCGAGGCATCAGGAGGGCTGTTTAGCTATTTCTGGTCTCGAGGTCGGATGGCACCTTTCTTGGGGGTGATAGCCCGACCAAGGCATCCGGAGGGCTGTTTAGCTATTTCCGGGTCTCGAGATCTGGATGGCAACTATGCTCTTACACTCAGACCCTTCTTGGGGGTGGTAGCCCGACCAAGGCATCAGAAGGGTTGTCTAGCCATTTCCTGGTCTCGAGATCTGGATGGCAGCTATGCTTTTACACTCAGACCCTTCTTGGGGGTGGTAGCTCGACCAAGGCATCTGGAGGGCTGTTTAGCTATTTCCTGGTCTCGAGATCAGGATGGTAGCTATGCTCTTACACTCAGACCTTTCTTGGGGGTGGTAGTCTGACCAAGGAATCAGGAGGTAGCGAGGGGGCTTCCCTAACTAGTCACTGGTCTTGAGGTGTCTATGTTGAATTTCCCAATCGAGGATGTAAATACTAATGTTGAACATAGTCGGAGATAAAGAGGAAAAGAAAAAATGACTTTATTGATGATCGAGATGTAGTACATCTTTATAAGGGATTCTAATGAAACCTAAATGGGGGTAACTGATTGAAAACTCCCTGCTCAAGGGTAAAATTTCTCAAGTGATCTGCGTTCCAAGTGTGGTTAATGGGTCATCCATCCATGTCTTCGAGTTTGTAGGGTCCATCGCGAGCAAACTAACTTTATCAAATATGGCCCTTCCCAATTGGGGCTTAGGATCAATCGACCTTTTTCGAGTATTCAGGGTCACTTTCCTAAGCACCAGATCCCCTTCTTTGAAATTCTGGGCTTGACCTTTCGGTTGAAATATCTAGCGATCTT